>WNWK01029540.1:0-24315 GCA_009830355.1 Cherax destructor
CTAAATTGCTATTAATCCTTGTAGTACCCTACAGTAGTACTGAGCCTTGTGGTACCCAACAGTGGTACTGAACCTTGTGGTGCCTTACAGAGGTACTGAGCCTTTTGGTACCCAACAGTGATACTGAACCTTGTGGTACTCTACAGTGGAACTGATCTGTGTGATACCCTACAGTGGTACTGATCCTTGTGGTACCCAACAGTGGTCCTGAACCTTGTGGTACCCTACAGAGGTACTGAGCCTCGTTATACCTATCATTGGTACTGAACCTTGTGGTACCCTACAGTGGAACTGATCTTTGAGGCACCCTTCAGTGGAACTCATCCTTGTAGTACCCTACAGTGGTACTGGTGTTTGTGGTACCCTACAGTGGTACACTACAGTGGTTCTGATCCTTGTGGTACCCAACAGTGGTACTGAACCTTGAGGTACCCTACAGTGCTTTTAACATCCTATGGAGAGTGAACATGGACACTGGGGTCGTCCCGCAGTTACTAAAAACAACAGACATAGCCCCACTCCACAAAGGCGGCAGTAAAGCAATAGCAAAGAACTACAGACCAATAGCGCTAACGTCCCATATCATAAAAATCTTTGAAAGGGTTCTAAGAAGCAAGATCGCCACTCATCTAGATACCCATCAATTACACAACCCAGGGCAGCATGGGTTTAGAGCAGGTCGTTCCTGTCTGTCCCAACTACTGGACCACTACGACAAGGTACAGAGTAAAGTCTGAGGCGGCTACAGTGAAAAGCTCTGTTCCACAAGGCACAGTACTCGCTCTGATCCTGTTCCTCATCCTCATATAGGACATAGACAGGGATATAAGCCACAATGCTGTGTCTTCCTTTGCAGATGACACCCGACTCTGTATGACAGTGTCCACCATTGAGGACACTGCAAGACTCCAAGCAGACATAAACCAAATCTTTAAATGGGCTGCAGAAAACAATATGAAGTTCAATGATGAGAAATTTAAAGTACTCATATATGGAAAACGTGAGGAAATTAAAATCTCATCGGAGTACAAAACAAATTCCAACAACACAATAGAGCGAAAAACTAATGCCAAAAACCTGGGAGTGATCATGTCAGAGGATCTCACCTTCAAGGACCATAACACCGTAGCAATCGCATCTGCTAGAAAAATGACAGGATGGATAATGAGAACCTTCAAAACCAGGGATGCCAAGCCCATGTTGACACTTTTCAGGTCGCTTGCTCTATCTAGGCTGGAATATTGCTGCACACTAACTGCACCTTTCAAGGCAGGTGAAATTGCTGACCTAGAAAATGTGCAGAGAACCTTCACGGCACGCATAACTGCGATAAACCACCTCAATTACTGGGAACGCTTGAAGTTCCTAAACCTGTACTCCCTAGAACGCAGGCGGGAGAGATACTTTATTATATACACGTGGAAAATTATCGAGGGATTAGTACCAAACTTGCACACGAGAGTCACTCCCTACGAAAGCAAAAGACTCGGCAGGCGATGTAACATCCCCCCAATGAAAAGCAGGGGTGCCACTAGCACGTTGAGAGATAACACAATAAGTGTCAGAGGCCCAAGACTGTTCAACTGCCTCCCAGCATACATCAGGGGGAATACAAACAAACCCCTGGCTGTCTTCAAACAGGCACTGGACATGCACCTAAAGTCGGTACCTGACCAGCCAGGCTGTGGTTCGTACGTTGGACTGTGTGCGGCCAGCAGTAACAGTCTGGTTTATCAGGCTCTGATCCAACATGAGGCCTGGTCACAGACCGGGCCGCAGGGGCGTTGACCCCTGGAACTCTCTCCAGTTATACTCCAGGAACTGATCTTTGTGGTACCCTACAGTGGTACACTACAGAGGTACTGAGCTTTGTGGTACCAAAGAGTGGTACTGAACATTGTGGAAGCCTGCAGAGGAACTGATCCTTGTGGTACCCTACAGTGGTACTGATCCTTGTAGTACCCAAGAATGGTATTAGTGTTTGTGGTACCCTGCAGTTGTACAGATCCTTGTGGTACCCTACAGTGGTAGAGATCCTTGTGGTACCCTACAGTGGTACAAATCCTTGTGGTACCCTACAGTCGTAATGATCCTTGTGGTGCCTTACAGTGGTGCCAATCCTTGTAGTACCCTACATTGCTATTCATCCTTGTAGTACCCTAGAGTAGTTCTGAGCCTTGTGGTACCCTACAGTGATAATGATCCTTATGGTACCCTAGATTGGCACTGGTCCTTGTGGTATCCTACAGTGGTACTGAACATTATGGTACCCTACAGTGGAACTGATCTTTGTGGTACCCTACAGTGGTACTGATCCTTGTAGTACCCAACAGTGGTACTGAGCCTTGTGGTACCCAACATTGGTATTGAACCTTGTGGTACCCTAGAGTGGAACTTATGTTTTTGGTACCCTACGGTGGTATTGATCCTTGTGGTACCCTACAGTAGTACTGAACCTTGTGGTACCCTACAGAGGTGTAGATGAATGGTTCAGAGAACGGACGAGTTGGTAAATTAGACACATATGCAACACTTGGGTATCTTTATTGATGAAACGTTTCGCCACACAGTGGCTTCATCAGTCCATACAAAGGAGAATCGTGAAGAACAGGGGGAGTTTGAGGTGGTCAGTCCCTCAACCTTGAGGGACTGACTCAGCCTTGTGGTACCCAACAGTGGTACTGAACCTTGTGGTACCCTAGAGTGAAACTTATCTTTGTGGTACCCTACAGTGGTACTGATCCTTGTGGTACTATACAGTGGTATTTATCCTTGTGGTACTATACAGTGGTATTTATCCTTGTGGTACCCTACAGTGGTACTGATCCTTGTGGTATCATACAGTGGTATTGATCCTTGTGGCACCATACAGATGTATTGATCCTTGTAGTACCATACAGTGGCACTGATCGTTGTGGTACCATACAATATCAACACTGCGCTAGCTAGGGTTCGAACCCATGTTATACTGGCCCATCATTGTGAGCGAGAACCACATGACACCTTAAACCACAGGACTACCGAATCCTACAAGAACCAAGCACCCAGTGACGCTAGGTGTGTTACTCTTGGTCCGAGGACATACGGTAGTGTGGGAGCTTTCAAGTTAATTTCATTCTCATTCCTGTTAGGTGTACTAGGCTACGAGCAGCATATATATACTAATGTAACCAGTACAACAAGGGTTCGAACCCTGGCTAGCGCAGTGTTGTTATTGATCAATACCACTCGTTCGTGGTTACAATAATAATATATATATATATATATATATATATATATATATATGTCAGAGAAACGCCTTTCCCTGAACAAAATATTGATGGAAAAATTAATAAATAATAGTAAACCGAAGGATATTTATAATAAGATAGTTTTTTTCTGGATTTTAATATAAAATTAAATAGAAATAAAAAAGAAATATATCCGTTGTGGTTCAGGTCTGTTGGTGAGACAGGAGGTAATAACCGGAGAGGGGGAGAATAGATGATGGTTGTCTCTCTGTAGGTGGTATGTCTCCGGAGTAGATGGTGAATCTCCTGGGACCACTAGGTTGAAATACCACACTGTAGGTATCCAAAGGTAGATGAGATCTTCTGCAACACCCTCTAAAGCACACAAGTTAGAAACTAGAGAGTAGCTGTTGTGGAATTCCCGTTAAGTCCAGGGAAAATCTTGCTCGTAAGTCATGCGTCTGTCCTGGAGAACCAGTCCAGCGGCAGAGCCGATAATAAAGAAAATATTCTGGTTACCATAAGTCTTAAAACATTTAAGATAGAAAAAGGTGTTTCAAGATGACCAAGTCACTACTGGTAACCAAAGAAAACATAATAATCAAACAAAAGAAATACTCCTGGTAGAGCGCCTTACCTGATTCGGAGAAGAGTGAAGGTGAAGTGACTTTCTACTCCCCAACCGACACCAGGTAAGAGTCATACTACCAGGAGCAGGAAGTAAAAACCCTCAGACAACCGGGGACAAGAGTTTAGCTCCAGCCCGCTAGATGGAATTGCTGGCTGTAACTCGTTAATAATGCTCCCGGCTGACTGAACAACCGTTACCTTATTTACAACCACTTTTCCCTCACAATATATAATATATATATATATATATATATATATATATATATATATATATATATATATATATATATATATATATATATATATATAGGGAGGTACCACCTCTAGAACTTGCTGGTGACCCTCATCCTCAGAGAAGACAATAAACGTACCTCAGGGAAAACTCGAGGTTCTCCCCGGAGCTGTTTGAACATTTTCTTCTCCTACCACTCCCTATATATTTTATATGAATGCTTTATTAATAGACATAATACATTGACAGAAAACACAAACATGAACATGAATACATTGGTACAATATATCAAAGATTATGAATCTCTTCCAGCTCCTCCGAAGCCGGACGCGAGCCCAGTACGCAGCATGCATTTCCCCTCTGGATGGCCACGCTGAGGCGCTGGAACATGAAAGTGGCTGCCCTTGGGTCCCTGGTGGTGTCGATGAGTCTGGAACCCAGTTCTTTAAGGAAACGTGTTGCATTTTTTCCCCATGATATATATATATATATATATATATATATATATATATATATATATATATATAAAAGCTGCAGTGTACTGCAAGAAAAGGTGCCCAAAATTGCAATTGAAATATTTGTGTGTATGTACGTGCTTGGTTAGAATCAAGTTAGAATATGACTGACAAAACAAGTCCCAAAATTATCTAAGTTCTGACCCACAGAGACAATATAACAGCTTGCTATAACAATATAACAGCTTACTATAACACTAGGACGACCAGTTCGCCAAACAGCACTAAGGTTGGAATCAGCCATGAGCAGCACAGCATCAGGCAAGGAAGAAGTTGACCAAATAATGACCCCAACTACAGACTATTGGAAAGTCCTCCGTGTAAGGCAAATAACTCCTTAATCATTGCATCTGAGATGAGCAACTTGCAAACCCCGACTTCGATAGTGTGTAGATGCCAGAACAAGGTCGGTCTAGAGTCAGACTCGGTACCTGAGGCAGAGTGTCTCACCACACTCAACCTCAGAAAACGTTAGAAATTACTAACACTAAATAATGGTCTGTGAACAGAGTTACACAGATTTAAGAAGTGTATATTCCAGCTCACATATGGAAACATACTACCAAAACTGAGTCTAAATGACACTAGCTGAGGAGAACAACTTTCTCCCAGAGCAGAGAGATGTTGCTTCGAAGAGGAGTTTGAAAGAGAGAATAGTTAATCCTTTAGATGCAGTGTCGGTGAACTTTGCCTGTTTATCACACGCGCCACCAATCAAACAAGGAAGCAGGCAGTTTGCAACGTGGGTAGCCAGTCAAAACTGCCCTTTTACCGAGCACAGAGAGATGTGTAGTCGTTAAATCCTTCCTATATACATAAAATGATAATATACGATAAAATATATAAAGCAAGAAATTTTATTTTTAGCCCTGAACGAAGAGTTCAGCAGCATAATTTTAGATGAAAGAGAAATGTATTATAAAAATTCTGGCGTCTTTTTCTGAGGACGCTTCACTGAGGCTGAAAAAATACTTCCTGACCTCCCTATGACTCATCTGTGTCCTTAGCTTCCAGCTGTGCCCTCGACTACCTGTTTCCCACCTGTCAATTTTTGTCCCATTAATTCCTCAAGTATAATGAATGCTGTTATCATGTCTCCCCTGGTCATTATGTCTTCCAAAGTCGTTACAATAATTTCCTTTAACATTTCCTCGTAGCTCATATCTCTTATCTCTGGAACTAGTCTCGTTGCATAATTATACACTTCATTTTCTTACCCTGCTTCCTCAAGTGTGGGTTCCATACTGGTGCTGCGTACTCCAAAATGGGCCTGACATGTGTTAAAGTACCCGGAATAACTCTTTGTTGAGATTCCTGAAGGTCACTCTCAGATTTGCCAGGCGAGCACTGGATGCAGAAGTTGTTCGGCTATTGTGAACCTCTGGTGATATGATAGTCGCACTGCTTACTCCCAGGTCCTTCTCTTTGAATGAGATCTATATGTATGTATATTTGTATGTATGTAGGTATGTATGTATGTATGTATGTATGTTTGTATGTATGTGGCGTCACTTACACACTCGTTCTCCCCATTTTCTGCTAGTGTCACTCTCTGTATACGTCGCCTTTAAAACCGATCCATTTCGCTGCCTACGGTGGCCAGCCTGATGGTGAGTTATCACACATCTATGAATTATTGAAAACACGTAAGCCCTGTTCACTAAAATAAAAGAAAATATAGGGTAGACAAAAGCATACATTTATTGTTGCCACAGCGAGACTACTGGCGATAAAAGCAATAAAATAACTTTATATATTTTGGTCCGAGCAGTGATGGAGGGAGGTGTTCCTGTGTGGCAGTGGTATCCCCTATGCCAGTATATCCCACGAGAGGAACGATAGTAGAAATAAACTGTAGAATTATTTTCTAACTCACTTTTTTTCCTTTCAGTTCTCCTCCTGGAAGTGAATGTGCATTATGGGCTGCGAGAAGTGTTTAAATAATTGTTGAGTGATACAGCTATATATTGTAGAAAAGTGTGTTTTAGTTTAGCGTGTGGGTACGAAGGCGCGTTGGTGTTGAGTTCGAGGGAAGGTAGGAGTGAGTTTCTGAGTTTAGGAGTGAGTTGCAGGATGTAGCAGTGAGCTAGACTCCTGTATGAGTTAGTGGAAGGGAGAGTGGAAGTGACAACAGAGTACTTTCACTCATATCAGGTTCCACTGTAGTTCATGTATCCGGCTCAGTCTGTATTATCTTCACTGTATTTCATGTGTCCAGCTCATTCTGCAGTGTCATCACTGTATTGTAGCTCTTAGAAAACATGCTGATTTGAGTATCAAACAAATCGCCGATTTGAGCTTAGGAAAGTCAAGTGCTGGTCGGAATCTGAAGAGAGCTGACGACACTGGTGATTGTGGAGCGGTGCGTCTTGGAACATGTGGAAGACACTGGTGATTGTGGAGCGCTGCGTCATGGAACATGTGGAAGATACTGGTGATTGTGGAGCATTGCGTCATGGAACATGTGGATGACACTGGTGATTGTGGAGCACTGCGTCATGGAACATGTGGACAACACTGGTGATTGTGGAGCGCTGCATCATGGAACATGTGGACAACACTGGTGATTGTGAAGCGCTGCGTCATGGAACATGTGGACAACACTGGTGATTGTGGAGCACTGCGTCATGAAACATGTGGACGACACTGGTGATTGTGGAGCACTGCGTCATGGAACATGTGGACGACACTGGTGATTGTGGAGCGCTGCGTCATGGAACATGTGGACGACACTGGTGATTGTGGAGCACTGCATCATGGAACATGTGGACGACACTGGTGATTGTGGAGCGCTGCATCATGGAACATGTGGACAACACTGGTGATTGTGGAGCACTGCGTCATGGAACATGTGGAATACACTGGTGATTGTGAAGCGCTGCGTCATGGAACAGGTGGACGACACTGGTGATTGTGGAGCGCTGCGTCATGGAACATGTGGAATACACTGGTGATTGTGGAGCGCTGCGTCATGGAACATGTGGACGACACTGGTGATTGTGGAGCGGTGCGTCTTGGAACATGTGGAAGACACTGGTGATTGTGGAGCGCTGCGTCATGGAACATGTGGACGACACTGGTGATTGTGGAGCGCTGCGTCATGGAACATGTGGAATACACTGGTGATTGTGAAGCGCTGCATCATGGAACATGTGGAAGACACTGGTGATTGTGGAGCGCTGCGTCATGGAACATGTGGATGACACTGGTGATTGTGGAGCACTGCGTCATGGAACATGTGGACGACACTGGTGATTGTGGAGCACTGCATCATGGAACATGTGGAAGACACTGGTGATTGTGGAGCGCTGCATCATGGAACATGTGGACGACACTGGTGATTGTGGGGCGCTGCATCATGGAACATGTGGAAGACACTGGTGATTGTGGAGCACTGCATCATGGAACATGTGGAAGACACTGGTGATTGTGGAACGCTGCATCATGGAACATGTGGACGACACTGGTGATTGTGAAGCACTGCGTCTTGGAACATGTGGAAGACAACGCAAGACAACGCCTCACGATGACAAGGTTATCAGAAAAAATTGAGTGAATGATCCCAAGAAAACCAGCGAAGATATACAGAAAGATTTGGATTCAGCTTCGTAAATGTTAATTCTTCAAGTGTTCGACGAAGGCTCTTGAAGTTGACAGAACTGCCAGAAAGCCAGTAAAGAAACAATTACTGACAGCTGCTATGAAGAGAAAACAGCTGTGGTGGGCACTCGATCATATTTTCAGATGAGGCGCATTTTGAAGTACATGGGTACAGATCAGTGGTAATGAGATGGAGCAAAGGCGAACCTCATCGGAACGAACATAGTATTCAACAAGCGCCAAAACACCCACCTATGAAGATGTTTTGGGGTAGTTTTACTGCTAAAGGCCCTGAAAGTCTTGTTATTGTTGAGGGAACGATGAACAGTGACAAATACAAGACAATCCTGGCAACTAATTGTGGAGAGAGACTTTCCTGCCGGAGACCCCATTTTCCAGCAGGATCTTGCTTCATGCCACACTTCCAGAAAAATGCTGACAATCTTCTAAGAGAGTGGACTAAGTGTTCTAAATTAACCTGGAAACTCTACTGACTTCAACACAAATGAGAATTTATGGGCAATAACCAAACGCAGGATCGCGATACTTGACTATTCAACTGTGGAGAAGCTAATTGCAGCTGTTATTTTGGACTTAGTGCTAAACCGAAGACTTTCATTAGTCAATTCTACGCCAAAGTGTGTAGCAATGCTTATAAAAACAAAGAGTAGTCATATCTCCTATTAAATCAATTATCTGTCACATCATTGCCGTGCATTTTTCACATAAGCATTAATTTTCCAAATAAATATCTAATTTCATCACTGTCACAATATGCACATTACTGTAATAAACACTTTCCTTCTTTGCTAGGTCCTGTGGCTCAGTTGGCAACGCACTCGCTTTACTTGCTGAGTTTCAGCGGTTCAATCCCTGGCACGGCTGGAAACACTGCACATGTTTCATTACACCTGCTATTCCTGTTCACCTAACAGTAGGTACCTGGGTGTTAGTCACCTTACACCTGCTGTCCCTGTTCACCTAGCAGTAAGCATGTACCTGGGTGTTAGTCGACTGGAATGAGGTCGCATCCTGGTGGAGAATAAAGGACCACAATGGAAATAAAACAGTCCCCGACAGTCTTGGGTTATCCTGGGTGGCTATCCCTTCATACCCTGGGTTATCCTGGGTGGCTAACCCTTCATACCCTGGGTTATCCTGGGTGGCTAACCCTTCATACCCTGGGTTATCCTGGATGGCTAACCCTCCACCGGGTTAAAAATCCAAATAAATCTTATTTTATTTTATCTTCTTTCTGTTGAGTCTACGGAGCTTGGCGCTAAGTCAGCCTTTCTCGGAATATCATTTGTAATCTGTTTCTGTGGTTCACATTGCGCACTTCCTGGCTTGTACATGCTAAACCAATATTTGAGGAAGCAGCACAATATCTTTGAATAAACCATAGACATTCTCTTTCATCTTAGCCTAGTGCCATGCTTTTCCTATATCGCAGAATTTCACTCACTTCCGGGCCCAACTTCAAGGAAAGAACTCCATCTCCTCAATCAACTTTCATTACATCATCATATACTTAGGTTTTTCCATCCTTGATTATTTTTCACCAGGGATACGAGGCAGGAGAGAGGGTTTAAAAAAAAAAAGACCTCTCAGCAAGCCTAGTGCACATGAAGAGTACTTTTACAATGCTGAGTGAAAACAACGAAGGCCTGGGTGGTTAAGACTAACATTCTTGAGACATACACTAATAATATATATTCATTTATTATATATATATATATATAAAATATATATATATGTCGTGCCGATTAGATAAAACTTGCGATTTTTGGCTTAAATAGCAACGCTCACCTTGCCATATAAGACAAGTGAAAATTTGTGTATGCAATAATTTCGCCAAAATCATTCTGAACATAACGTAAAAAATATATTTCATTGTGTTTGTTTATTATTAAATTAATGTTAACGTATCTAAAATATATTTAGTTGGGTTAGGCTAAATTAATTTGCGCTTGTTGTAATAAGGTTAGGTAGGTTTTCAAAGTTTCTCTTGGTACAAAATTATAAATTCTTCCTTTAACATAAATGAAAAAAATATATCTTTAAAAGTATAAGAGAAAATTTTAGAAAGGACTTAATTTTAGATGAGTTCTTGCTAATTGACCAGTTTTACCTAATCGGCACGACATATATATATATATATGTTTTATATATATATATATATATATATATATATATATATATATATATATATATATATATATATATATATATATATATATATATATACATAATAGAGTTACAAGTGGAGAGGGAAGCAGGAAGGGCAGAACGAATGAAGCCAAACTACAAGATAGGGGACTACACAGGCATGAGGAATTTCCTGCACGGGGTTCATGGGACAGAGAACTGGCAGGGAAGTCAGTAAACGAGATGATGGAATATGTGACAACGATATGCAAGGAAGCTGATGAGAGGTTTGTACCCATAGGTAACAGGAATAACGAGAAAGCCAGGATGAGCCCGTGGTTCACCCAAAGGTGTAGAGAGGCCAAAACCAAGTGTGCTAGGGAATAGAAGTATAGAAGGCAAAAGACCCTGGAAAATAAGGAGAGCAGTCGTAGAGCCAGAAATGAATATGCACAGGTAAGAGTGAGGCCCAGTGACAATACAAAAATGACATAGCAGCAAAAGCCAAATCTGACACGAAGCTGTTGTACAGCCACATCAGGAGGAAAACAACAGTCAAGGACCAGGTGATCAGTCTGAGGAAGGAAGGAGGAGAGATCACAAGAAACGACCGCAAAGTATGTGAGGAACTCAACATGAGTTTCAAGAAAGACGGGGAGGAGGGGCAAACCATCAAGTGTTGGACACAATACATACAATCGAGGAAGAAGTGAAGAGGCTGCTGAGTGAGCTAGATACCTCAAAGACGATAGGGCCGGATAACATCTCTCCATGGGTCCTGAGAGAGGGAGCAGAGACGCTATGTGTACCACTAACAATCTTCAACACATCTATTGAAACAGGGCAACTACCTGAGGTATGAAAGACAGCAAATGTAGTCCCAATTTTTAAAAAAATGAGACAGATACGATGCAGTAAACTTCAGATGTGTCACTGACATGTATAGCATGCAAAGTGATGGATAAAATTAACAGGAGAAGAGTGGTGGAGCACCTTGAAAGGAATGAGCTTATCAACGACAGCCAACACGGTTTCAGGGAAGAGAAATCCCGTGTCACACACCAACTGTAGTTCTATGACAGTTTGACAGCAGTAAGACAAGAGACAGAGGGGTGGGTACACTGCGTTTTCTTAGACTGTAAGAAGGCGTTTGACACAGTTCCACACAGGGGATTATTGCAAGAGCTGGAGGACCAGGCAGGGATAACAAGGTAGGCAATGCAATAGATAAGGGAATACCTGTCAGGAAGACATCAGCAAGTCATAGTATGTGACGAGGTGTCAGACTGGGAGCCTGTGACGAGTGGGGTCCCACTGGGGTCAGTCCTAGGACCAGTGCTGTTTCTGGTATATATGAATGACATGACGAAAGGAATAGACTCAGAAGTGTCCCTGTTTGCAGATGATGTGAAGTTGATGAGAAGAATTCAATAGGACGAAAACCAGGGAGAACTTCAAAGAGATCTGGACAGGCTGCAGACCTGGTCCAGAAACTGGCTCCTTTAGTTCAACCCCACCAAGTGCAAAGTCATGAAGATTGGTGAAGGGCAAAAAAGACCGCAGTCTAAGGGAAAAGGATCTTGGGGTGAGTATAACACCAGCAACATCTCCTGAGGTGCACATCAACCAAATAACTGATGCAGCATACGGGCGCCTAGCAAAGCTAAGAACAGCATTCCGACATCTCAATAAGGAATCGTTCAGGACCCTGTACACCGTGTACGTTAGGCTTATATTGGAGTATGCAGCACCAGTTTGGAACCCACACCTAGCCAAGCATGTAAGGAAATTAGAGAAAGTGCAAAGGTTTGCAACAAGACTAGTCCCGAAGCTAAGGGGCATGTCTTACGAGGAGAGGTTAAGGAATATCGACCTGACGACACTGGAGGACAGGAGAGGAGTGGGCACCTGTGGCGAGTGGGGTTCCACAAGGGTCAGTCCTGGGACCGGTACTGTTTTTGGTATATGTGAATGACATAACGGAAGGGATAGACTCAGAAGTGTCCCTGTTTGCAGATGATGTGAAGTTAATGAGAAGAATTAAATCAGTCGAGGATCAGGCAGGACTACAAAGAGATCTGGACAGGCTACAAGCCTGGTCCAGTAACTGGCTCCTTGAATTTAACCCTGCCAAATGTAAAGTCATGAAGATCGGGGAAGGGCAAAGAAGACCGCAGACAGAGTATAGTCTAGATGGCCAAAGACTGCAAACCTCACTCAAGGAAAAAGATCTTGGGGTGAGTATAATACCGAGCACATCTCCTGAGGCACACATTAATCAGATAACTGCTGCAGCATACGGGCGGCTGGCAAACCTAAGAATAGCGTTCCAATACCTCACTAAAGAATCGTTCAAGACTCTGTACACCATATACGTCATGCCCATACTGGAGTATGCAGCACCAGTTTGGAACCCCCACCTGGTCAAGCACGTCAAGAAACTAGAGAAAGTGCCAAGGTTTGCAACAAGACTAGTCCCAGAGCTAAGGGGATTGTCCTACGAAGAAAGGTTAAGGGAAATCGGCCTGACGACACTAGAGGACAGGAGGGTTAGGGGAGACATGATAACGACATATAAAATACTGCGAGGAATAGATAAGGTGGACAGAGACAAGATGTTCCAGAGAGGGGACACAGAAACAAGGGGTCACAATTGGAAGTTGAAGACTCCTATGAGTCAAAGGGATGTTAGGAAGCATTTCTTCAGTCATAGAGTTGTCAGGAAGTGGAATAGCCTAGAAAGTGACTTAGTCTAGGCCGGAACCATACATAGTTTTAAGACGAGGTTTGATAAAGCTCATGGAGCAGGGAGAGAGAGTTCCTAGTAGCAATCAGTGAAGAGGCGGGGCCAAGAGCTATGAATCGACCCCTGCAACCACAAATAGGTGAGTTTACAAATAGGTGAGTACACACACACATAGGGACACCGCGTGGGCGAGTCACAACTTTAATGCTCCATGAATATAAGTGTTTTTGAGGGCTACCCAAGGGTACTGCAGGGGTTATCAAGTGTTTCAGGGTAGTGAACAACCCTTGAAGCGATTTACGAGTTGCCCTGAGCCACATAAGTGTGGGGAGAGCCATAATTTTATAAGTGAACTAGAAATAAATATTTGGTGGCTGGGTTAGAGTGGGCCTAGTGTGCTCCAGGCGACGTTGCCACGTGTGTCACCCTAGGTAATAAAGTGAAATAAATATGTGACAAGTGAAAGTAATACAGTGAATAGGTTATATTATATATCGACAAGAAACGAAAGTGGATATACGCCAGAACATCACATCGAGTTGGACAATCTACTAGATACTACACGCTGGACAAGCTGCATCGCATCGCAAGTATTCACCTATGCGTGGTTTTCGGGGTGTTGGGTGTAAGTTCCAATTACCTAACCGCTAAGCTGTGAACGGTCAACTCTCATAGTAAGATAAGGAATAGGATATCAAGTACTCGGTAACAAGTAGCAATTGATAATTTCTAGTAGAAAAGGGCGAGCAGACAGGTGAATCATAGAATACATTAACTGGTAGATGAGGTGTGTCAGGTCAGCCAGGTAGAGAGCACTGTAGACTACGTGTTACCGCAGACCCACATACCACTCATACACCATACACACAATTTCACACTACTTTTCACAAATAAATCCACACACATAAAGTTACTCACACACACACACACACATACAGGCCCATAACACACAATTTCACAACTACTCTTCACACAATTAACCAACACATGCACACACACACACAAAAAAAAAAAAACACACACACAAACTACACACACACACACACACTTTCCCCTGCTCCCTCCCCCACCTCTCCTCACTCCCTTCCCTGAACCCCCTCTCTCCCTCCTTCTCCCCCTCTCCCTCTCCCATTCTCTCTCCACCTCTTCTCCCTCCTCCACTCTCTCCTCATATTCCACCCTCTTTCCCCCTCCCCACCTCTCTTCCATTTCCCCACTATCTCCAGTTTCTCCTCTCCCCACCTTACACCCCCACACAAACACTCAGGCAATCACACCACAAAACAACCACACAGAAATACATAGTTTTTCACTCTGTGGCATCTTAAAAAGAACAAAAAATGGGGTGCCAGAGAGCAGGACGGAAAACTAGGGGACTGGAGGATGAGTCTGCGAAGGAAGATTGGGCAGAAGAGCTCATGAAAAGGGAACATGAGTGGGGAAGGAAGCTAGAGGAGCTTAGCATGAAAATGGAGGAGAGGATAGCTGCAGAAAGCAAGAAAATGGAGGAGAGGATAGCTGCAGAAAGCAAGAAAATGGAGGAGAGGATAGCTGCAGAAAGCAGGAAGTGGGAGAAGCAAGTCACAACAGCAGAGGCTAAGATACAGAAATTAGAAGAGGAACTGAAAAATTTGAAACAGCCTAAAGAACTAAAAAGCAATGTGGACATGGTATCAGAAACTGCTACCTCAGTCACAAATAAGGGGACTGTAGAGAATGGAGTGAAACTGTATGCAGAGGCCCTATCAGACCATCGTGGAGCCCGAGAAAAAGAGAGGATCACATCAGAAACAATCAAGGGGAGTGTAGAAAAAGGGAGAGCTAAGCTATACGTAGAAGCCCTAACAGATCACAGCAGTGCACAGGGAAAGTTAAGTGAAAGCGACAGGTCACTGGACCAAGGGATAAAAGACAGTGAAGAGATTGAAGAAAGGAAAGCTGCAATGGAGGCAACTAAATCGAATCAGGGGTTACATAGGGATAGGCAGTGGGAGAATGAAAGAGAGAGATCAGACTTTATTTATGGGCTCAGGGAAGCTGAATGGAAAACTTATGAAGCGAGAAGGCAAGGGAAGAAAAAAGCGATTGAAAGCATCATGAAAGCAATAGGAGAAGATGACATGACGCAGCTGGCAAATTTTCTGAGAATAGGGGTTTGCAAGATGAAGAATTCGGCCAGTCAGAGTAATTTTCAAGGCGGAATTGACTCGAAACATAATTCTGCAGGAAAAAGCAAGACTAAAGGATATGTCAGCTTACTGGAATGTGTATCTCAACCGTGACAGAACATGAGAAGAAAGACAGAAATTGAAAGAGAGGGTATAGAGACAAAAGGAGGAAAGAGAGATGGACAGGAGAACCCAGACTCAGGAGGAAGCTCAAATACCTTCAGATGTCCCGAAACCTGGACAACCCCAATGCAACCAAACAATCTAAACCAAAACACACATGCCATACCCAATGCTTCCACCCACCTCATTTCAAACTCCACCTTCACACCAACCACCCATAGTTCCTCATCAGGTCTCCCACTTTCCCAACCTCAACATACCCCCCTGACTACGGTTTTAGAAAAGAAGTTGAAGGTTTGGTATACAAATGCAGATGGTATAACAAATAAATGTGAGGAGTGGCATGAAAGAATAAAGGAGACATCCCCAGACATAATAGAACTCACAGAAACGAAACTCACCAGGATGATAACAGATGCAATCTTTCCACCCGGATATCAAATCCTCAGGAAAGATAGAGGGAGGAGAGGGGATGGAGGAGTTGCACTGCTCATTAAGAACCGGTGGGGATTTGAGGAAGTGGAAGGAATGGATGGAATGGGCGAAAGGGACTACATAGTAGGAACAATCCAGTCTGAGGGCCATAAGGTGGTAATTGCTGTAATGTACAACCCGCCACAGAACTGCAGGAGGCCAAGAGAAGAATACGACGGGAGCAACAGAGCAATGGTAGACACACTAGCCGAGGTGCCAGAAGAGCCCACAGGGAGAGCAAAGTTCTAGTTATGGGTGATTTCAATCACAAAGAGATTGATTGGAAAACCTAGAGCCCAGGGGATCCTGAATCATGGAGAGCCAAGATGATGGATGTGGTACTGGAAAACCTCATGCATCAACATGTTAGAGACACTACCAGAGAGAGAGAGGTGAGAATGATCCAGCAAGACTGGACCTAGTATTCACCTTGAGTAGTTCGGACATCGAGGATATCATGTATGAAAGGCCCCTTGGAGCTAGTGATCATTTGGTTCTCCGTTTTGATTATATAGTTGAGCTACAAGTGGAGAGGGGAGCAGGAATAGGAAGGGAGAAACGAAACTACAAAAGGGGGACAACTCAAGCATGAGGAACTTCCTACAAGACGTTCAGTGGGAGAGAGAATTGGCAGGAAAACAGTAAAAGAAATAATGGAATATGTGACAACCAAATGCAAAGAGGCAGAGGAGAGGTTTGTCCCAAGGGAAACAGAAGTAATGGGAAGACCAGAACGAGTCCTTGGTTCACCCAGAGGTGGGAGGGAGGCAAAAATAAGTGTAATAGAGAATGGAAAAAGTACAGAAGACAAAGGACCCAGGAAAATAAAGAGATTAGCCGAAGAGCCAGAAACGAATATGCACAGGTAAGAAGGAGGCTCAGCGACAATAGAAAATGATATAGCATCAAAAGTCAAGTCTGACCCGAAGCTGTTGTATAGCCACATCAGGAGGAAAACAACAGTCAAGGACCAGGTAATCAGGCTGAGAAAGGAAGGTGGGAGTTCACAATAAACGACCAAGAGGTATGTGAGGAGCTCAACATGAGATTTAAAGAAGTATTTACACAGGAGACAGGTAGGACTCCAGGAATTCAGAATAGGAGGTATACCAACAAGTGCTGGATGAAATACACACAACCGAGGAGGAGGTGAAGAAGCTGCTATGTGAACTCGATACCTCAAAAGCGGTGGGACCGACAACATTTCTCCGTGGGTCCTTAAAGAGGGAGCAGAGATGTTGTGTGTGCCACTAACACAAATCTTCAACACATCCATTGAAACTGGGCAACTACCTGAGGCGTGGAAGATGGCAAATGTAGTCCCAATTTTTAAGAAAGGAGACAGACACGAGGCATTAAACTACAGACCTGTGTCACTGACGTGTATAGTATGCAAAGTCATGGAGAAGATCATCAGGAGGAGAGTGGTGGAGCACCTAGAAAGACACAAGCTTATAAACGACAACCAGCACGGTTTCAGGGAAGGAAAATCCTGTGTCACAAACCTACTGGAGTTTTATGATAAGGTAACAGAAGTAAGACACGAGAGAGAGGGGTGGATAGACTGCATTTTTTGGACTGCAAGAAGGCGTTCGACACAGTTCCTCACAAGAGGTTAATGCAAAGCTAAAGGATCAGGCAAACGTAACAGGAAAAACACTGCAATGGATCAGAGAATATCTGACAGGGAGGCAACAACGAGTCATGGTACGTGACGAGATGTCAGAGTGGGCACCTGTGACGAGTGGAGTTCCACAAGGGTCAGTCCTAGGACCTGTACTGTTTTTGGTATATGTGAATGACATAACGGAAGGGATAGACTCAGAAGTGTCCCTGTTTGCAGATGATGTGAAGTTAATGAGAAGAATAAAATCAGTCGAGGATCAGGCAGGACTACAAAGAGACCTGGTCAGGCTGCAAGCCCTGGTCCAGTAACTGGCTCCTTGAATTTAACCCTGCCAAATGTAAAGTCATGAATATCGGGGAAGGGCAAAGAAGACCGCAGACAGAGTATAGTCTAGGTGGCCAAAGACTGCAAGCCTCACTCAAAGAAAAAGATCTTGGGGTGAGTATCATACCGAGCACATCTCCTGAGGCACACATCAATCAGATAACTGCTGCAGCATACGGGCGGCTGGCAAACCTAAGAATAGCGTTCCAATACCTCACTAAGGAATCATTCAAGACTCTGTATACCATATACGTCAGGCCCATACTGGAGTATGCAGCACCGGTTTGGAACCCACACCTGGTCAAGCACGTCAAGAAATTAGAGAAAGTGCAAAGGTTTGCAACAAGACTAGTCCCGAGCTAAGGGGATTGTCCTACGAAGAAAGGTTAAGGGAAATCGGCCTGACGACACTAGAGGACAGGAGGGTTAGGGGAGACATGATAACGACATATAAAATACTGCGAGGAATAGATAAGGTGGACAGAGACAAGATGTTCCAGAGAGGGGACACAGAAACAAGGGGTCATAATTGGAAGTTGAAGACTCCTATGAGTCAAAGGATGTTAGGAAGTATTTCTTCAGTCATAGAGTTGTCAGGAAGTGGAATAGCTTAGAAAGCGACATAGTGGAGGCAGGAACCATACATAGTTTTAAGACTAGGTTTGATAAAGCTCATGGAGCAGGGAGAGAGGACCTAGTAGCAATCAGTGAAGAGGCGGGGCCAGGAGCTATGACTCGACCCCTGCAACCACAAATAGGTGAGTACAAATAGGTGAGTACACACACACACGCCCCGATGGCATGGTGGCTAGCGCTCTTACTTCACGCATGGAGGGCCCGGGTTCAATTCCCGGCGGGGCCGAAACATTTCGAAGTGTTTCGTTACACACACACACACACACACACACACACACACACATACACACACATACATACAACAGGCCTAGTGTCTAATCGACATGTGCCTAGGACAAAATGGTAACTAACTAACATACATACACACACACAAACTAAAGCTCTCGCTTCACGCACGGAGGGCCCGGGTTCAATTCCCGGCGGGGTGGAAATATTTCGAAGTGTTTCCTTACACACACACACACATACATACAACAGGCCTAGTGTCTAATCGACATGTGCCTAGAACAAAATAGTAACTAACTAACATTATTACAAAATCATTTCCAGGGGGTTTATTCTTTTGTTTGGTGTTATTCTGCTATGACAAGACACAAAGGAGACCATGACATTGTAAGACAGTAATGAATACTAATGTTTGTTATAAGTCTGTGATCAAAGTAATGCCTCCTAAATGGTCATGGGGAACTGCCTAAAAAATTCAGAGGTGTTGGTTTGCATTATTTTTAAGGTCTCTTAAAATTTTTAGCTCTAAAAATAATTTTTTGAGATGTTCAGAGAGTATAATACTTCACTAGTTTTATTAGTAACATTGGCAAACTAGAGTCTACATATGAGTTACTGTTAACATAGAGGCCAACACCGCGTCCCATCCCCCACACACTTTTTCCGGTCCCATCTAAATGGACTGTACCCAAAAATGGGCTTCCGTTAAGGCAGCGAACATTGTATTTGACTCGGTGAAGAGACCACGATGAATGGTATTTTGTTGTTTAAGACTCTGAATGTTCGCTAAAAGAAATTATGTTATGATGTTTGTAGCTGTGCTGGAGGACAGATTTGTTGGATTCAATAAGTGTGGCTCTGGTGAGCCAGCTACTGGCTTGTGTCCAATGGCTTCATTTCCAGACACGGATGGTTCCTAGGTAGTGGTATATTCTTACCATTTCTTGACATGCTTTTTCGTTTCCTGGCACCAAAAAATAATTCTTGCTGTATAGCTGTACTTTTTATGTTTAATTATGCATTGTTTATATGACGTGCCCGGACAGGGAAAAAAACATGGCTTGTGAACCAGGCTGCTCAGCTTATGAGGCATTTGTGGCTGAGTGGATAAGAGCGTTGCCTGGGAATCTTGACCGTCTCAGTAGCAGTATCGAGTCCTGCTGACTGCGATCTTTCTCATAATATATATATATATATATATATATATATATATATATATATATATATATATATATATATATATATATATATATATATATATATATATATACACGAAACAACTACAGTGAAAAATAGTGAATTCCAAGCGTTTTCGTGACTTCTCACATTATCAAGGAACTATAAAAACAAAACATCAAGAGGAAGGCATATAAGGGCAAAACTACATCTCACAGTCGTGTGACAACACCCGACTCTTTGAAACACAACTGATACTCTACCCATGTATAAATATATATATATATATATATACTGCGACTATGTGAACAGACTGACTGATGTTGTAGTGGCCAGGCTTAGGCTTGTCTACAGGTACTTCTGACAGTTTGGGAGACACAGATGATGATCAAACTAAATGCAAATTATGTGATCAGGCATATGGTCACTGTCTTGAACACTATGTGCTTAATTGTGCACTTATTGAGGAATATAGAGATAGACAATATAATAACCTATGTGACATGTCAAGATATCTTATTCATGAAATAAGATACCAGTTATACTAAGCAAATTTCCTAAATTTGCTTGTAACAGATAAGTGAAATGTAGATATAAACCCAAATGTACAATTATTAACCCCTTTGGGGTCTAGTGCCTAGGCCTTTTGTGTATCCATATGCTCTTGCGCTACCGTCCACAGGATGGATATGGGGTGCACAATATAGCCACTTCGGTGGCAAAATCTAATTGACTATCCGGCAGTGAACCCGTGATATTTAAAACAGCTTCCCTACAGGGAAGCTCACCAGAATCTATGACACCTTAGTTCACTGTGTCACCATGGTTCGAACATCAGAGACAGCGTACACTGGTGTGTGTGTGTGTGTGTGTGTGTGTGTGTGTGTGTGTGTGTGTGTGTGTGAAAGAAAACACATTCACCATGTATCACTCAATACCTGTCTTGCCAGAAGTATATAGATCTAAGAATTCAGACGTCCCTCCGTATACTGTATCATTACAGAATCATGATTAATTAAATAAAACTTGAGAAATTCGAGAGTTTGTTTGCAGACTGGTACTGGAGCTGTGAGTAATGACTGGTACTGGAGCTGTGAGCAATGACTGGTTCTGGAGCTGTGAGCAATAACTGGTACTGGAGCTGTGAGCAATGACTGGTACTGGAGCAGTAAGCAATGACTGGTACTGGAGCTGTGAGCAATGACTGGTATTGGAGCTGTGAGCAATGACTGGTATTGGAGCTGTGAGCAATGACTGGTACTGGAGCTGTGAGCAATGACTGGTACTGGAGCTGTGAGCAATGACTGGTACTGGAGCTGTGAGCAATGACTGGTACTGGAGCTGTGAGCAATGACTGGTACTGGAGCTGTGAGCAATGACTGGTACTGGAGCTGTGAGCAATAACTGGTACTGGAGCTGTGAGCAATGACTGGTACTGGAGCAGTAAGCAATGACTGGTACTGGAGCTGTGAGCAATGACTGGTACTGGAGCTGTGAGCAATGACTGGTATTGGAGCTGTGAGCAATGACTGGTACTGGAGCTGTGAGCAATGACTGGTACTCGAGCTGTGAGCAATGACTGGTACTGGAGCTGTGAGCAATGACTGGTATTGGAGCTGTGAGCAATGACTGGTACTGGAGCTGTGAGCAATGACTGGTACTGGAGCTGTGAGCAATGACTGGTATTGGAGCTGTGAGCAATGACTGGTATTGGAGCTGTGAGCAATGACTGGTACTGGAGCTGTGAGCAATGACTGGTACTGGAGCTGTGAGCAATGACTGGTACTGGAGCTGTGAGCAATGACTAGTACTGGAGCTGTGAGCAATGACTGGTACTGGAGCTGAGGCAATGCTGGTACTGGAGCTGTGAGCAATGACTGTACTGGAGCTTGAGAATGACTGGTACTGGAGCTGTGAGCAATGACTGGTACTGGAGCTGTGAGCAATGACTTGTACTGGAGCTGTGAGCAATGACTGGTACTGGAGCTGTGAGCAATGACTGGTACTGGAGCTGTGAGCAATGAGTGTACTGGAGCTGGGTAGCAATGTACTGGTGGATGTGAGCAATGACTGGTACTGGAGCTGTGAGCAATGACTGGTACTGGAGCTGTGAGCAATGACTGGTACTGGAGCTGTGAGCAATGACTGTACTGGGTGTGAGCAAGACTGTACTGGAGCTGTGAGCAATGACTGGTACTGGAGCTGTAGCAATACTAGTACTGGAGTGAGAGCTATGGGTAATGGAGCGTGAGCAATGACTGTACTGGAGCTGTGAGCAATGACTGTATGGCTGGAGCAATGACTGGTCTGGAGCTGTGAGCAATGACTGGTACTGGAGCTGTGAGCAATGACTGGTACTGGAGCTGTGAGCAATGACTGTACTGGAGCTTGAGCAATGACTGTACTGGAGCTGTGAGCTATGGACTGGAGCGAATGACTGGTACTGGAGCTGTGAGCAATATGCTACTGTGAGCTGTGAGCACTTACTGAGTACTGGTACTGGAGCTGTGAGAATGACTGTACTGGAGCTGTGAGCAATGACTGGTACTGGAGCTGTGAGCAATGACTGGTACTGGAGCTGTGAGCAAGACTGGTACTGGAGCTGTGAGCGATGACTTCTGGAGCTGTGGGGCAATGACTGTACTGAGTGAGCAATAGGTACTGGAGCTAGCAAGACTGGATGGAGCTGTGAGCAAGACTGGTACTGGAGCATGAGATGGTGACTAGATTGGAGCTGTGAGCAATGCGATGTACTGGGCTGTAGCAATGCTGTACTGGGCTTGAGCAATGACTGGTACTGAACTGTGGCAATATACTGGGCTGTGAGCAAACTGTATGGTGCAATGACGAGTACTGAGTGTGAGCAATGACTGGTATGGAGCTTGAGCAGATGACTATTGGCAAGACTGCTGAGCTGTGACATACTGTACTGGAGCTGTGAGCAGACTGGTACTGGGGGAGCAATGCTGTACTGGCTGGCATACTGTGGAGTGAATGACTGTACTGATGTGAGCACTATAGTGTGAGCATGACGTTGGGACATATGTGGCTGAAGTGGAGCGAGAGCTATGGGCTGTGAGCAATGACTGTGAGCTGACAATGATTAGCAAGACTGGTCTGGAGCGAGCACTGTCTGAGCGAGCATGACTGTGGGCTGTAGCTGATACTGCTGTGAGCATGCTGTTACTGAGGGTGAGCAGACTGTCATACATGACTACACTGACATACTGTACTGAGCTGTGAATGATATGGTGGAGCATGCAATGACTGGTACTGGACTGTGAGCAATGACTGGTACTGGAGCTGTGAGCAATGACTGTACTGGAGCTGTGAGCAATGGTACTGACTTGAGCAATGACTGGACTGAGCTGTGAGCAATGACTGGTACTGGAGCTGTGAGCAATGACTGGGACTGGAGCTGTGAGCAATGACTGGTACTGGAGCTGTGAGCAATGACTGGTACTGGAGCTGTGAGCAATGACTGGTACTGGAGCTGTGAGCAATGACTGGTACTGGAGCTGTGAGCAATGACTGGTACTGGAGCTGTGAGCAATGACTGGTACTGGAGCTGGTGAGCAATGATATGGCTACTGGAGCTGTGAGCAATGACTGGTACTGGAGCTGTGAGCAATGACTGATACTGGAGCTGTGAGCAATGACTGGTACTGAGCTGTGAGCAATGACTGGTACTGGAGCTGTGAGCAATGACTGGTACTGGAGCTGTGAGCAATGACTGGTACTGGAGCTGTGAGCAATGACTGGTACTGGAGCTGTGAGCAATGACTGGTACTGGAGCTTGAGCAATGACTGGTACTGGAGCTGTGAGCAATGACTGGTACTGGAGCTGTGAGCAATGACTGGTACTGGAGCTGTGAGCAATGACTGGTACTGGAGCTGTGAGCAATGACGTGTACTGGAGCTGTGAGCAATGACTGGTACTGGAGCTGTGAGCAATGACTGGTACTGGAGCTGTGAGCAATGACTGGTATGGAGCTGTGAGCAATGACTGGTACTGGAGCTGTGAGCAATGACTGGTACTGGAGCTGTGAGCAATGACTGGTACTGGAGCTGTGAGCAATGACTGGTACTGGAGCTGTGAGCAATGACTGGTACTGGAGCTGTGAGCAATGACTGGTACTGGAGCTGTGAGCAATGACTGGTACTGGAGCTTGAGCAATGCTACTGGACTGGAGCTGTGAGCAATGACTGGTACTGGAGCTTGAGCAATGACTGATACTGAGCTGTGAGCAATGACTGGTACTGGAGCTGTGAGCAATGACTGATACTGGAGCTGTGAGCAATGACTGGTACTGGAGCTTGAGCAATGACTGGTACTGGAGCTGTGAGCAATGACTGGTACTGGAGCTGTGAGCAATGACTGTACTGGAGCTGTGAGCAATGACTGTACTGGAGCATGTGAGCAATGACTGTACTGGAGCTGTGAGCAATGACTGGTACTGG
>WNWK01029541.1:0-24314 GCA_009830355.1 Cherax destructor
TATATGAGTTAATAGCTTTGATATAAATGTAACTCTTTGCCGTAACGGAAAAAATTACAGTAAACTGTTGTATTGGGTTTCAGGGGGAAAATTAAAAACATGTGTTCCAGTGATTAAATTTGGGGAAACGAACATTTTAATTGCCATTGTGGGAGTATGTAGCAATTGTTGTTGTTCTGACCACGGCCTAAAAGGCCCCCCGTGGCTGCACGTGGCTCCCCCGAGGCAGCCGAGCCCCAAGGGGCAGGGGGTTTGGCCACCGGAAGGAGGGTCATGGGGGAAAAGGGGCGAAAAACCCAAAGACATTTTTCGTCGCGTCCGTTATTCTAATTTAATCTCCCTAATGTTGGGAAATAAGATAAGAACTCTGTTCCGGGGCCTTTAGTGAAAAAAAATCAACATTGGGGTTTTATTCAAAATGTCGCGGTTTTTTTACTGAAAAAAAACAAGCGTAGGGGCAAACGCAAATAAATTCCTCAAAACAAGATGGTGATTCCCCGTGGCTTCTACAATCAAACGGGTTTCCCCCTAGATGGGGAAAACACCATCGCTAAAAATTACCAAAACAAAGGGATTTTTTGTGTTCTTTTCAAACGGGGGGCTGCGCGGGTTTTTGTATCAAAAAATCAAAAATTTTTTATTGACGGGGGTTTGCGGGCTTTTAAGCCAAACCCCGAGTACTCCCTTTTTTAGTCCATTCAAGACTGAAATAGGGGGATATGCTCCTTTGGGGCAAAACTCCCCAGTTTAATTTTTCCCCTTTGGGTATGGAGTGTGAAGCAAAAGATGTTCCTCTGGGGAAATCAGGGTTTTTGGTTTTTGGTTAAAATTTAAAAAGGGGGGTTTTAAACCCCCAAATTTTCATGGGGAAAAAGCTCAAACCTCCACAACAAGAATTTTTTAATTTAAATTAGTAATACTGGTAGATTATTTTTTTTGGACTGTATAGGGGTTATTAATGACCTGACTTTATTAATTAGGGTTTTTTTTCTACAAAATACAAATTATAGGAGAATATATATAGAAAATGTATATAAATTACATATAAAATTTATACTTCATGGTGGGGGAAAAGTAATACTACCCCCCCCCGCCCCAAAAAATCTTTTTTTCCCCCCGGTGGAATGATAATACTTTTTCCCTGGCGGGGAAATTAAATAATCCCCTCCCCCGGGGGGAAAATTAGTAATTTTTTTCCCCCCCGGTGGGGAAATTAATATCTTTTTCCCCTGGAGGGGAAAATAATAATACCTCCCGGTGGGGAAATTAGTAATATTATCCCCCCCTGGAATATTAGTAACAAAATCTCCATTGTGGAATATTGAAAATTTTTTCCCCCGTGGAGGAATATTAAAAATTTTTTTCCCAGTGGGGAAATTAGTAATACTATCCTCACTTGTGGGGGATTTGGGAAACTTTTTTCCCCCGGTGGAATATTATTAATCTTTTTCCCCCCTGGCTGGGTATTATTAATCTTTTCCCCCGGAATATTAGTAAAAAAATCTTCCCCCTGGAATATTAGTAATACTATCATCCCCCTTGGGGAAATTACCAAACTATCCCCCTGGTGGAATATTAGTAATACTTTTTAAACCCTGGCAAAAATTTGAAATATTGTCCTTTCCCCTTGGAATATTTGTAATACTATCCTCCTTGTGGGATATTGGTAAACTCTCCTCCCCCGGGAGAATATTAGTAATCTATCCCACTTGTGAAATATTGGTAATATTCCCCCTGGTGGTACCCCTTTTAAACTATCCCCCTTGGGGATTGTATCTTTTTGCTCTCTGGTGGGGGAAATTAGAAATACTATCCCCCCTGGTGGGTTTTTTGTAATCTCTCTCCCCTTGTTGAATATTAGTAAACTTTTTCCCCTCTGGAGGGGAAATTAATAATATTATCACCCAAAAGCGATATTAGTAATACTATCCTCCCTCGTGGAATATTAGTAAACTTTTCCCCCCTGGTGGAATGGTAGTAATACTATCCCCCGGGGGGGTATTAGTAATACTATCTTTCCTGGCGGAATAAAAATACTATCCTCCCTGGTGGAATTTAGTAAACTTTTTCCCCCCCAATGGAATATTGTAAACTTTTTCCCAAAGTCGTGGAATGTTGGGGAAAACTATCCTCCCCGGGGAAAAATTACTAATACTATCCCCCCGGGGGGAAAGTTTAATACTTTTTCCCCCTATTGAAATAATTTTTAAAATTTTTTCGCCCCGGGAAAAAAATAAAATTATCATCCCCCTTTTGGGAAAAAAACAAAAATATCCTTCCTGGTGGAATATTATTAAAATATCTTCCTTGATGGAATATTACTAATCATCTCCCCAAAAAGGGGAATTTTTTTAATATAACCCCCAATATCCCGGGGGGAAAATTAAAAACTATTGCCTTACAGTGAATATTAGTAAACATATCCCCCTGGGAAATTAGTAATCTTTTTTAACCTGGGAATAATAATAATAATATCCCCCTCGAGGAATATTTTTAATACTATCCTCTATAATTGAATATTAGAAATCTTTTCCCCCCTGGTGGAATATTAGAAAACCCCTCCCCCCTTTTTGGGAAAATTAGAAATCTTTTTCCCCCTTTTTTTGGGAAAATTAGTAATAGTTTTCCCCCCAGAATGTGGGAAATATCTCCTCGTGGAATTTTTATTAAACTTTTTTTCACTGGTGGGATATTGGGGAAAACTATCTCCCTTTGGGAAATTATTAATTATCCTTTTTTTGGGGGGATATTAGTAATACTATCCCCCTGGAAAAGGTATTAGTAATCTTTTTCCCCCTGGTGGAATATTAGTAATAATATCATCAGGCGGAATCTTTTTTCTTTTTCCCCCCTTTTTTGGGTATTAGTATCTTTTTTCCCGGGGAAAAGTAAACTTTCCCCCGGGGGAATATTTTTAAACCCCTCCTTTCCGGCGGAATATTAATTCCCCTCCTTCCGTATAGAATAAATTTTTAATACTATCCCCCCCGGTGGAATATTATTTTAAACTATCCTCCCTTTTGGGGAATAAAATTTTAATAAATATTCCTTTTGGGGGCATTAGTAATATTATCCTCCTCTTTTTTGGTAATTGGAATCTTTTTCCCCACTAGTGGGATATTAGTAAACTATCCATTCTGTTGGAATATTAAGTACTTTTTCCCTTTTGGTTTTTTTATTAGTAATCTTTTTTTCCCTTTTAAATTGGGGAAAATTTGTAATCTTTTTCCCTTTTTGTTGGAATATTAGTAAACTTTTTTCCCTTTCCCGGTTGTATATTAGTAATAGTATCCCCGGGGGGAAAATTAGTAATACTTTTTGGCCAAAGGAGTGGAATATTAGTAATACTATCTTTCCCCGGGGGAATATTAGTAATACTATTCTCCCGGTGGAATAATAAAAAACTTTTCCCCCCTGGGGGAATATTAGTAATACTATCCTTCATAGTTGAATATTAGTAATCTTTTCCCCCTTTTGGTTGGTATTAAAAACTTTTCCTCCTCATAGAATATTAGTAATACTATCCCCCCCGGCAGAATATTAGAAACTTTTTTCTCCATAGTGGAATTTTAAATTCTATCCTCTGGTGGTATATTGGTAATACTAACCTCTTGGTGGATTATTAGTAATACTATCCTCCCTCGTTGACTATTAGTAATAGTATCCTCCCTGGTGGAATGGATTGTACTATCTTTCTTGGTGGAATAATAGTAATACATCCCCCTTTTCATGGAATAAGTAATCTATCCTCACTTGCGATATTAGTAATACTATTTCTCTGGTGGAATATTAGTAATACTATCCCCCCCTTTTGTGAAAATTGGTAATACTATCCTCTCGTGGAATATTAGTAATACTATCCTCCTTCGTGGAATATTATCAATACTATCCTTCCTGGTGGAATAAGTAATACTATCATCCCTAGTGGAATATTATTAAATAGTCTCCCGATGGAATATTACTAATACTATCCTCCCTGGCAGAATATTAGTAATACTATCCGCCCTAGTGGAATATTTGTAATCTTACTCCCGGTGGAATATTAGTAATTCTATATCACTTGGGAATATTAGTAATACTATCCCCCCTGGAGGAATATTAGTAATACATTCCTTACTGTTGGGCTATTGGTAATACTATTCCCCCTCGGGAATATTAGTAATACTACCCTCCCTGGTGGGATATTAGTAATCATCCTCCCGGTGGAATTTTGTAATCTTATCGACTGAGGGTTTTCCCTTAAACTGTCCACCGTAGATATCGTTCATTTCCAAAAGTGCCCCAAGTATATCTATGTTTTATTTTACATTCGTTCAAATTTAGTGGCTAGGAATGAGTGGGCCTGCATGAGAAAAATGGGTCTGCGCCCTCAGTGTGCGCATTATGAAAAAAATGGGGGGGCGCCAGGGTACCGCATGGTAGCCCCAGTTATTAAACTCCTTTCTTGGGTCAACATCAGGCCCCCCGTGATTCCTGCCCCGTCTTATTAACCCCCTTATTCTCGGAAAGTTTTAGATAACGTGGGGCGGGTGGATTTGACAGTGATATAGTTTAAATCCAAGGAATTAGTGAAACTATTGATGACAACCCAGATGACCCTCAGCCCTCACCTCTGGGGTGGTTGGTGGCCGGGGTGGACGGGGTGGCCTTCCAGACCCTGGGCCCGGGACGTCTGGGTGGCCAGTGTGGCCCGACCCCCCCCAGCCCGGGACCCGGGGTTTTTTGTGTTACCCCAAAAGGGGGCTCCGCAAAAAATTGGGTTTTCCCCTGTGTTATGATAGTGACGATAGTGAAGGTGATATAAGTGATGATGATGAAACGTTTTTTTGCCCTGGGGGGGTTTGTCAGTGGCGGGGATTATCATTATTCCCCGGGAAACCCACTTTGGGGGTCATTCCTCGTTCGGCCCGGGGGTGCCATATGCGGGCAGAGGCGGGTCGGGCCCCGGGTTTACGACCCCAAAAAAACCACTGATAGTGAAAGTGATAATAAGGGGAAATATGCTTGGAGGGGGGGAAGAGGTGGGGGGGTGGCATGGTGCCTGGACCTCCCCCAGGGGTGGTGTGGGGGCGGAAAAAGGGGCCACAGGCACCCCTCCCCAATCATGTGCTGGCCCCGCTCCGCCCCCCCCCCCCAGCCCATGCCAAGGTCCCCCCTGCCCTCTGATGGGGAAGGAAAATGGTGAAATCCCCATTCTGCCACCCTTTTAATTTTGATGGCGGGGGAAGTGGCATCTCCCCCCTGTCCCTCAAAAAATGAGTCTACAGAGTTAGACTATTTTCAACTATACTTTGATGGAATAATGAACTTGATTGTTCTCGGCCCCAAACCCTTTTTCTACCAGTATACAATGGACCATGCAGTTTTTTTAGAATTGTCACAGCTGCCGGGTGGAAAGGCGCTGTGGTTGAAATGTTTTTTTCCTTGGCCCCGTCATTTCGCCACACACATATAAGAACAATATAGAAATTTTCTGGTCCCAGACCCTTCTTGTTTTTCCCCCGTTTCCCCAGACCTCCTTCCTGGAATTCCTTCTTTTGCTGAGAATGTTACCTTCTCAGATAGGAATACACCAAACTAAAAGCCTCCTCTACAAAATCCAAAAATTTTTATGTATCTCAAGCAAAAAAAATTAGTGCCCCCTTTTTTTTCCTTTTTAAAAACATTGTTGTTGATGAGTCCTTTTTTCTTTTTGGGGGGGGCTGTCATTCAAACAATATATACCCCAAAAAACGTAATCGCTTTGGTATAAAACTGTTTTTTATGTGTGGTTTGAGACTGGTCTTGTGTTGGATGTCATTATCTCACAGGTAAAAATACACCCCGATGATACCAGGCGCTGTTGGGCATTTCTGGTGATGTTGTTAAAAAGATGCAGCCATACCTTGGAAAGGGCCCCTTTTGTTCAAAAAAACTTTTACAAACCCCTTTTCTTTTTTATTTCCTACGGGGAACAATCTGATATATGTGGAACAGTGAGAAGAAATAGAAAACACTCCAAAGTTCACTGGAGGAAGTGTAGTGCGGGGGTTTCATCCCAAATGACATCATAAATGTCATGGCTAAAAAAGGGGGCGTGACATTGCTGTAAACCATCCCAAAACGAGATGGTACAAAAACCCCCCGAATGAACAGCTAAACAATCAACCTATTGAAAACCCAAAACTTTGTCATCGACTATACAAACAATATGTGACAAATTAAAAATTTTGACATGATGATGGGGGTTTGTTGACGGGGTGCATAGGAGTTAAAAATGGTATAAAAAATGTTTTCCCCCTTGTGGACATTCTGTTTTAATCCCTTTCCCCAAAATAAGAAAAAAAAGACTGGGAAGGGCAATGATATGCAAAAATTCACCTAAATGGCATCAAGCAGATAGGGAAAGTTGGTACCACACCTATACCTGCCACTCCCAGCGACCTGCCCCCCACCCCAACCCTGTCACCCCAACACCCCACCTGTCCTCCCCCCAGGGGGAATCCCCGGGGGGTTTTTTCCCCCAAACTGTCCGCTGATACCATTACCATCTCCCCAAAAAAAAAAAGCTCTCAAAAAAAATTTTGTGTGTCTTACCCCGGGGCCCCCAAAAATGCGAAAAACACGATTCATGTGTGGGAATGGGGTGGCACTCTGTTGAATCCTTCTTCTTGAGTATCATCGGTGGTAAAACCCAGAAAAAAAAAAGGGGGGCTTAAATCCTTGTATATATGTAAAAAATAGTAAATGATTGAACCGGGGGTCAAATTTATTTATCGGTTACTTTTGTTTATGACAGTATGATTACTAATTCAGTAACAAACATTTGTGTCAAAACAAGAATTAAATGAAATGAATAGATCTGCTAAAAAATTATTATCATAGGAGGGAAAAAAAGAAAATGGAAAAAAAGGGAAAAAAAAAAAGATAAATGTTTCTTGTTTCTGCAAGCGGCGTGCCCCTTTTTTCCGACACCCCAAAACGATTTTTTTTTTTTTAAAAAAAATTGGTCCTTTCGAGTAAACATATATCTACGTATGGACATTTTTTAAGGGTTAAAATTTCCAAAAATTTTTTGGATTTTCGTTTGGGGACTTTATGGGGGTTATTAATATGACTTTATTAATTAGTGGTTTGTTATCAAAATATAAAATTATAGGAGAATATATATAGAAAATGTGTTTTAAAATTCATATAATAATTTTATCTTTTTTTGTGGGGGAATTTTTAATCTTCCATCCTTTTTGAAATATTTTAAATTTATCTCTCTGGTGGAAAATTTGTAAAACCATCCCTTTGGGGAAATTTTTTAATCTATCCTCCCCCGGGGGGAAATTAGTAATATATCCACTGGAGGAATAATAGTAAACTTTCCCACCCTGGAATATTATTAAACTATCCCCTTTGGAATATTAGTAACACTATCCCCTTGTGGAATATTAGTAAACTTTTCCCCCTGGAGGGGGAAATTAAAAACTTTTTTTCCTTTGGAATATTAGTAATACTATCCTCCCGGGGGGGTATTAATAATACTATAATCCCCCGGGGGAATATTCTTTTAAACTATCCCCTTGGACTATTAGAAATATTCCTCCCTGGGGGGAAAGTGTAATCTTTTTCCGTTTTGGGGAATATTAGTAATCTTATCTCCCCCCCTAGAATATTAGTAATACTATCCTCCCCCTTTTTGAATAATTTTTAATCTTTTTCCCCCTTTGGAATATTAGTAATACTATCCCATTGTAAGATAAAAAGGGAAACTTTTTCCCCTCTGGTGGAATATTAGTAAACTATCCCATGGGGGGATAATAGTAATCTTTTTCTCTGGTGGAATAATTTTTAAACTTTTTTCCCCTCTGGTGGAAATTTTTAAAATCTCTCCCCTTTTGAATATTAGTTAAACTTATCCCCGGGGGAATATTAGTAAATATCCTCACTTTAAAAAATTGGGGGAAAATATCCTCTCTGGTGGGGAAAAAAAAGTAATTATCCTCCAAAATTTTAAGATATTTTTCTTTTTCCCCTCTGGTGGAATATTTTTAATCCCAATCATGGGGATAATAGTAAAATGTACTCTCTGGGGGGAAAAATTTTTAATACTATCCTCTTTGGTGGAATATTAGTAAACTCTCCTCCCACCTTTGAATAATTTTTAAACTTTCCCCCCCGGGGGAAAAGTAAAAATATCCCCCTTATGCGATAATAATAAACCCCTTTTTTTGGGGAATATTAAAATACTTCCTCCCTGGTGGAATATTGAAATACTTTTTCCCCCCCCGTCGGAATATTAGTAATTCATCCCCTTTAATAATTTTTTGAAACAACCCCTGGTGGAATATTCTATTTTATCCTCCCTGGTGGAATTTGTAATACTATCCTCCCTTGAAATATTAGTAAACTTTTTATCCTTTTTGGAATATTAAAAAATACTATCCTTCCTTTGGGGAAATTAAGTTCTCCTCCCTTGGGGGAGTAAGTTTTTATCCCCAGTTAAAATTAATTTTAAAATACTATCCTCCCCCCCTTGAAAAAATACTATCCTTCGTTGTGGAATATTAGTATCTTTTTTCCCCCCGTTAGATTATTAGTAAACTTTTTCCCAAATGGAATAATTTTAATTTTTATCCTTTTCCGGGGGATTATTAGTAAACCTTTTTCCCCCCAGGGGGGGGTTTTTTTAATCAAACCCCTTTTGGAATATTAGTAATTTTACCATCAAAGGGGGGAAAATTAGTAATCTTTCCCCCTGTTGGAAATTAGTATCTTTTCTTCCTCGTTGAATAAAATTTTTAAATCTTCCCCCTTGGAATTTTAAAAAAATTATATCCTCCAAGAGGGGGATTAGTAATACTATCCTCCCTGGTTTTTATTAGTAATATTTTCCCCCTTTTGGAGGAATATTAGTTCCATCCCCCCTTTTTGGGTTTATATTAGGGGAAAAAAAATTTCCCCCCCGGTGGAATATTAGTAAACTTTTCCTTGGTGGAATATTAGTAATACCCCTCCCCCCTTTGGAATATTAGTAATACTATCATTCCAGGTGGAATATTTGTAATAATATCCTCCCCAAGGAATATTAGTAATTTTATCATCCTTTTTTTGGAATATTATTAATACTATCCTTCCTAAATGGAATATTAATAATATTATCCTCCAAAATTGGAATATTGTAATAAAACCTCCTTGGGAATATAGTTCTATCCCTTTTGGGATAATTAGTAATACTATCCTTCCGTATAGAATAATAGTAATACTATCCTCTGTAGTGGAATAGTAGTAATACTATCCTCCGTGTGGAATATTAGTTATCTATCACTCCCTCGTTGAATATTAGTAATCTTATCCTTCCTTGTGGAATATTAGTAATACTATCCTCCCTGACAGAATATTAGTAATACTATCCTCCCTGGCGGAATATTAGTAATCTTATCCTCCATAGTGGAATAGTATTACTGTCCTCCCATGGTGGAATATTAGTAATACTATCCTCCTTAGTGAATATTAGTAATACTATCCTTCCTTGTGGAAAAATTAGTAATACTATCCTCCTTTAGATTATTAGTAATACTTATCCTCCCATGTGGAATATTAGTAAACATTCCTCTGTTAGATTATTAAATACATCCTCCCAGGTGGAGTTTTTAGTAATACAATCCCTCCCTGGTGGAATATTAGTAATACTATCCTCAATGGTGGAATATTAGTAATGCTATCCTCCCTGTTGGAATATTAGTAATATTATTCTTCCGTGAATATTATTAATAATATCTTTCCTGTTGGAACTTTAGTAATACTATCCTCCAAGAGGGATATTAGTAATACTATCCTCACTGGTATGATATTAGTAATACTATCCTTTCTGGAGGAATATTAGTAATCTATCCTTGCACTGGTTGTATATTAGAATACTATCCTCCCTGGTGGAATATTAGTAATATTATCCTCCTTGGTGGAATATTAGTATACTATCTGCCCTATTGGAATATTAGTAATCTTATCCTTCCGTTGGAATATCTGTAATACTATCACTCCCGGTGGAATATTAGTAATTTTATCTCCTTTGTGGAATATTAGTATCTATCCTTCTAGTGGAATATAATAATATTATCCTCCCTTGTGGAATATTAGTAATAGTATCCTCCCTGGAGGAATATTAGTAATACTATCCTCCACTGGAGGAATATTAAAATACTATCACTCCTTCGAATATTAGTAATACTATCCTCCCGTGGAATATTATTAATACATCACCCTGTGGAATATTAGTAATGCTATCATCCATGGTGGAATATTAGTAATACTTCCACTGGAGGAATAATAGTAATACTATCCTCCCGGTGGAATATTAGTAATACTATCCTCCTCGTGGAATATTAGTACTATTATCTCCGTTGTGGAATATTAGTATCTTATCCTCCTGTGGATAATAATATTACTATAATCCCTGGAGGAATATTACTAATATCCTCCCTGTGGAATATTGTAATACTATCCACCTGGTGGAATATTAGTAATACTATCCTCCCTCGTGGAATATTTGTAATCTTTTATCCTCCCGGTTGAATATTAGTATCTTATCCTCCACTGGTGAATATTAGTAATACTATCCTCCCTGGTGGAATATTAGTAATACTATCCTCCCTCGTGGAATATTAGTAATACTATCCTCCCTGGTTGAATATTAGTAATACTATCCTCCCTCGTGGAATATTAGTAATGCTATCCTCCCTGGTTGAATATTAGTAATACTTATCTCCTCGTGGAAATTGTATTTCCCCTCGTGGAATATTTAATGCCTATCTCATTTGGATATTGGTAATACTCTCCTCCCTGGTAGAATATTAGTAATACTATCCTCACATGTAAGATATTGGTAATACTATCCTCACTTGTGGGATATTGGTAATACTCTCCTCCCTGGTAGAATATTAGTAATACTATCCTCACTTGTAAGATATTGGTAATACTATCCTCTCTGGTGGAATATTAGTAATACTATCCTCACTGGTGCGATAATAGTAATACTATCCTCCCTCGTGGAGTATTAGTAATACTATCCTCCATTTGGAATTTTAGTAATACTATCCTCACTGGTGGGATATTAGTAATACTATCTTTCCTGGCGGAATATTTGAAATACTATCCTCCCTGGTGGAATATTAGTAATACTATCCTCCCTGTCGGAATATTAGTATTACTATCCTACATCGTAGAATGTTAGCAATACAATCCTCCCTTGTGGAATATTACTAATACTCTCCTCCCTGGTGGAATGTTAGTAATACTATCCTCCCAATTGAAATATTAGTAATACTATCATCCTTGGTGGAATATTAGTAATACTATCATCCCTGGTGGAATTTTACCAATACTATCCTTTCTGATGGAATATTTGTAATACTATCTTCCTTGATGGAATATTACTAATACTATCTTCTCAAGTGGAATTTTAGTAATATTACAAATATCACTGGTGGAATATTAGTAATACTGTCCTTCCTGGTAGAATATTAGTAATACTATCATCCCTCGTGGAATATTAGTAATACTGTCCAACCTCGAGGAATATTAATAATAATATCCTCCCTCGAGGAATATTTGTAATACTATCCTCTATAATGGAATATTAGAAATACTTTCCTCCCTATTGGAATATTAGAAATACTATCCTCTGTGGTGGAATATTAGAAATACTATCCTCCCTATTGGAATATTAGTAATACTATCCTCCATCGTGGAATATTAGTAATACTATCCTCCCTATTGGAATATTAGAAATACTATCTTCTGTGGTGGAATATTAGAAATACTATCCTCCCTATTGGAATATTAGTAATACTATCATCCATCGTGGAATATTATTAATACTATCCTCCCTCGTGGAATTTTAATAATACTATCCTCTTTAGTGGGATATTAGTAATACTATCCTCACTCGAGGAATATTAGTAATACTATCCTCCCATGTGGAATATTAGTAATAATATCCTCCTTGGCGGAATATTAGTAATACTATCCTCCCTTTTTAGATATTAGTAATACTATCCTCCCTGGTGGAATATTAGTAATACTATCCTCCCTGGCGGAATATTAGTAATACTATCCTTCCGTATAGAATATTAGTAATACTATCCTCCCTGGTGGAATATTAGTAATACTATCCTCCATGGTGGAATATTAGTAATACTATTCTACCTCGTTGAATATTTGTAATACTATCCTTCCTTGTGGAATATTAGTAATACCATCCTCCTTGTTAGATTATTAGTAATACTATCCTCCATGTGTGAATATTGCAATCTTATCCTCCCTGTTAGATTATTAGTAATACTATCCTCCCAGGTGGAGTTTTTAGTAATCTGATCCTCCCGGTGGAATATTAGTAATACTATCCTCAATGGTGGAATATTAGTAATGCTATCCTCCCTGTTGGAATATTAGTAATACTATTCTTCCTCGTTGAATATTATTAATAATATCTTCCTGTTGGATCTTTAGTAATACTATCCTCCAAAGAGGGATATTAGTAATCTTATCCTCACTGGTATGATATTAGTAATACTATCCTTTCTGGAGGAATATTGTAATACTATCGTTACTGGTTGTATATTAGGAATATTATCCTCCCAGTAGAATATTAGTAATCTTATCCTCCTTGGTGGAATATTTGTAATACTATCCTCCCGGTGGAATATTAGTAATTTTATCATCATTTCTTGGAATATTAGTAATACTATCCTTCCTAGTGGAATATTAATAATATTATCCTCCCTTGTGGAATATTAGTAATAGTATCCTCCCTGGAGGAATATTAGTAATCTTTTCCTCACTGTTGGGATATTGGTAATACTATTATCCCTCCGGAATATTAGTAATACTATCCTTCACTGGGGGAATATTAGAAATACCTATTCCTCCTAATTCGAATATTAGTAATCTATCCTCTCCTGGTGGAATATTAGTAATACTATCCTCCCTCGCGGAATATTAGTAATGCTATCCTCCCGGTGGAATATTAGTAATTTTATCCTCCCTGGTGGAATATTAGTAATAATCCACTGGGGAATAATAGAATACTATCTCCAGTGGAATATTAGTAATACTATCCTCCCTGTGGAATTAGTAACACTATCGTCCTTGTGGAATATTAGTAATACTATCTCCTGTAATATAATTCTTTCCTGGAGGAATATTACTAATACTATCCTCCTCGATAAAATTAGAAATACTATCCTCCCTGGTGGAATATTTGCAATACTGTCCACACTGGTGGAATATTAGTAATCTTTTCCTCCTGGTGGAATATTAGTAATTTATCCTCCCTTTGGAATATTAGTAAAACTATGCTCCCTCGTGGAATATTAGTAATACTATCCTCCCTGGTTGCATGTATAGTATGCAAGGTCATGGAGAAGATTATCAGGAGAAGAGTGGTGGAACACCTAGAAAGGAATGAGCTTATCAATGGCATCTCAGTAAGGAGTCGTTCAGGACCCTGTATACTGGTCATTACGTCTCTGTCTTACTAAGATACTATGTTATGCTGTTATGAACTGTAATATGTGAATGTCAGCGAATATTATAAAATTAATGTTATGTATGGGATATAGGAATGACCTGGTATGGGATATAAGGATGACCTGGTATGGGATATAAGGATGACAAGGTATGGGATATAAGGATGATCTGGTGTGTGATATAAAGATGATCTGGTATGTGATATAAGGATGACCTGGTATGGGATATAAGAATAACCTGATATGGGATATAAGGATGACCTGATATGGGATATAAGGATGACCTGGTCTGGGATATAAGGATGACCTGGTATGGGATATAAGAATGGCCGGGCATGGAATATAAGGATGACCTGGTATGGGATATAAGGATGACCTGGTATGGGATATAAGAATGGCCTGGCATGGAATATAAGGATGACCTGGTATGGGATATAAGGATGACCTGGTATGGGATATAAGGATGACCTGGCATGGGATATAAGGATGACCTGGTATGGGATATAATGATGACCTGGTCTGGGATATAAGGATGACCTCGTATGGGATATAAGGATGACCTGGCATGGGATATAAGGATGACCTGGTAAGGGATATAAGGATGATCTGGTATGTGATATAAGGATGACCTGGTATGGGATATAAGAATAACCTGATATGGGATATAAGGATGACCAGATATGGGATGTAAGGATGACCTGGTCTGGGATATAAGAATGACCTGGTATGGGATATAAGAATGGCCTGGCATGGAATATAAGGATGACCTGGTATGGGATATAAGGATGATCTGGTATGTGATATAAGGATGACCTGGTATGGGATATAAGAATAACCTGATATGGGATATAAAAGGGATGAGTTGGGGATAAAGGATGACCTGGAAAAAAACCCATGGGATATAAGGGGGAAAACGGGAAATTGGGCATGGATTTCCAGGGTTTTAAAAAACCGGGAAGGGGGTAAAGGATGCCCTGTTGGGATTAAGGATGAGTTGGGATATAAGGATGACTTAGGAATAAGGATGACCTGGGGGATATAAGGATGACTAAAAGGATATAAGGATAAAGGGGGGATATGGTGATTAAGGATGACCTGGTAAAAGGTTTAAATAAGGATATTGTATGGGATATAAGGATGCCCTATTATGGGGGGGGCTTTTGGGAAAAGATTTTTTTATGGGGTGACCGGCGGGGTTTTAAATTTACTAAAAAAATTCGGGGGATTAAATTGGGACTTGGGTGTTGTACGTTTTTCTGGGAGCCCAAAAGTCTTCAGTACTTTTTAAGGGGGGGGGTTTTCCCCAACCGAATCTCTTGATATTTCACCAATTTACAACTCCAGAATGGCGGAAAGTTCTGAATGTGTTTCCAGTGCTTTTTGAATGTGTTAACCCCATTTTGAGATGCAAATGAATTGCCTGAGGTATTTATAAAAAAAAAAAAGAATGCACTTGAATTTTGTTTACATTTTTTTTCATTTATGAGTCGCGGCCTGACAAGTATAGAATGTCACATGTACGATGTATCATATGTGAGGCCAAAACAGACAATGGTGATAACAAATTTGCCAATGGGATCATATATCATGGATTAAAAATAACAAAAAGGCTATCTTTGTCAATAATAGCTACCAATTCATGCTGAATCAAATACATTGATATATGAGTACTTTTTCCTTTTTGAAATTTTTTAAAAATTTGTTAAATTTCGATGCTAATTTTTTTTTTTCTGTTCATTTCAGTTAAACACAAATGTTTTATGGATCGGGGCTCAAAGAAAAAGGGATTACTTGGCCAGAGTTATGTGATGACAGTGACAGTAATGGGGAAAGGGGGATTCTGCGGATAAAAAAGGAGCCACCACGGCAAGACCCTTTTTCAAGTGAAGATGAAAATGAAGATTTGTCTACTAAAGGGGTACAGCAAGGAGAAAAAAAAAAAGGGGGTTTTACTTCCCAGTCATAAAGTTTTAAAAATTGTCCATATGGGAGGCATATTTTTAATGAATGTTGGTGCACCTCTAAACCCCAAAGCAAAACACTGGTACATGGGCTTTTTGGGGTATGTTCTAGATTTTGTTGTGTCAATGGGGTTTTTTTGTACAGGTGTGACTGTGCTGCTCTGAAAGAAAAATACAAACCCCCAAAGATTTCGGGGTTTTTCCCTCTCCCTTCCCGGGGGAAACCAACCCCGAAACCCAAAAAACTGAAGGCCCCCTGTTGTTCCTTCACGGTCTTCTTCAATTTAAGAAAATTTTAATTTTCCAGGGAAAAAAAAACATGAGGATACAAGATATGATGAAAACCTACCCCACGGGGCCCGTTTCTCGAAGAGGTTTTTTATGTAAACATTACAACACCAACGACAAAAGGATCTGCTCGCCTTTTCCCCTTTTCCTTCGAAAATTGTTTCGGGAATTTTTTTAAAAAAACAAGATGCATAAAAAACCCCTTTTTAAAAAATGTTTTTCACAATAAATACAAAAAGGATACTCTTTTTTGCCATACCCCTATTTTGAACCAAAATTGAATTTCTTAAAAAAAACCTATCAGGAATTAGTTGCTGGAAAACGAAAATCCTGTCTTCAATAATTTCCTTAAACCCCAAACTACTTTTTTTTTTAAAAAAAACCTCAATTATTTTATATGTGGTTACTCAAAACCCTCATAATTCCAAAAAGTGTTTACCATAGGCCCCCTTTATTTTCTTGCACGATCTAGGGGTTTTTTTGGGTTTTTTGTTCAGTTTAATTCTACTTTTCATAATTGTTCCAAAAAACGAGTAGGGGAAAAAAAAATTTTTTGATGACAATCATGGGGTTTTTTACCCCTAGTTAAGTTGTGGTCCCTTTTTAAATTTTTTTTCAAAAACTAATTTTTTTTAAGGGGGAAAATATTCAACCCCGCTTATGTAAAATAGAAAGGAAACACTAAAAAACAAAATGATTATAAAAAAGAAAAAAACAATCGTTAACACTGAGCTTTGGGGTTTATAAGATTTTTTTTAATATTATTTGTACACTGGGACGGGGGAAAGGGCCCAAAATTCACCATCAATTAGCCAGAATTTCAGCTAACCATAAAACCTCCATGTTTTGTTTTTTTCTTAACTGTTATACGAGGGGGGTAACATAATTGTTAATTTTTAAAACTGGGAATTAGTAAGAAAGTAAGTACATCTTTTCCCGGATACAAAAATAAAAGATACATAGTTTTTTATATATAGCAGCACACTACACTCTCCCCAGGTCCACACTACACTCCCCCTTTTCCCCCCCGGTCCACACTACACTCTCACCAGGTCCCCCACTACACTCTCACCGGGGCCCACTACACCCCTCACCAGGTCCACACTCCCCCTCACCAGGTCCACACTACCTTTCACCCCGGTCCAACTCCTTACCCCCTTCACTTAACCACAACATTTAAAAAGGTCCACCCCACACTCTAACCAGATCCACACTACACCTAAAACCCGGTCCACACTACACCCCACCAAGTCCACACTACACTCACCAGGTCCAACTACACTCTCAATTAAAAGGGCCACACTACACCCCTCACCAGGTCCACACTACCCCCTTTTACCAGGTCCACACTACAAAAAATTTTAAAAAGGTCCACACTACACTCCCCCACCATCCCACCCCACTACACTCCCGGGACCCACATTTCCCCCCTCCCTTACCGGCCCCCCCCACCGGGTACCCCCACCAGGTCCACACTAACCCACCGGGAACACCCCCATTTTCCCCCACCAGGTCCACCTACACTCTCACACCCCGGTCCAATTAATACACTCCTCCCCAGGCCCCTTTTCCCTCACCAGGCCACTCACACCTCCCCGGTCCACACTACACCCAATTAAACCCCCAACCCCACTACACCTCCCCCAACTTAAGGCCCAATCATTTTCCCCTCCCCTCCCCCAGGTCCACACACCTCCCGGTCCACCCCTACCCTTTACCAGGTCCACACTACACCTCCCCCAGGTCCACACTACACCCCTCACCAGGTCCACACTTTCCCCGATTCACCCCCAAAGGGCCACACTACACTCTCACCGGTCCACACTACACTCAACCCGGGGGCCCCACTACACCTCACCGGGCCACCCCACACTCCCCCAAAATCCACACTACACTCCCCCCTCCCCCAAAGGGCCAAAACCCCTCTCACCAGGTCCAACCACTCTCACCAGGTCCACCCCTACACTCTCACCAGGTCCACACTCCCCCAAACCCCCCTTTACCAGGTCCACCCCTCCCCCCCCTCACCCCCAGGTCCACACACACTCTCCCCCCACCCCCCAGGTCCACACCCCCACTCTCCCCCTCCCCCTACATACCCCAAATTAAGGAATACACCCCCCCCCTTTTTTCCCCTCATAAAGGGGCCCCCCCCTCCCCCTCACCAGGCCCCAAAAAACCCAATCTCTAAGGGCCACACTCCCCACCCCCAACCCACCTAATCCACACTACACTTTTCACCAGGCCAAACCAAACTCTCACCAGGTCCACACTACACTCCCGGGACCACACCCCAAGGCCCCTCATTTTGGGGCCACCCCACCCCACCAGGTCCACACTACACCAACCCCCCGGTCCAAAATACCCTAAAAAGGCCCCCACACTCTCACCAGGTCCACACTACACTCTCACCAGGTCCACACTCACCTCACCGGGCCCCCTACACCCCACCAGGTCCACACTACCCCCGGCCCCCCAAAAAAGGGCCACACTACCTCTCACCAGGTCCACAATTCCCCCACCCCCTCCCCTAAACCCCCAAAAAACTACCCCTAAAAAGGTCCACCCCACACTCCACCCCAAAATTAAGGTCCCCACACCCACCTCCCCTCACCCCCAGGTCCAATAAAACCCCTCCCTTACCAGGCCCACCCACGGCCCCCTCCCACCAGGTCCCCCTACACTTTTCACCGGTTTTCCCCACTACACTCTACCGGGAACCCCCACCCCACACTCACCCCCGGGGCCACACTACACCTAAAAAGGTCCACACTACACCCCACCAGGTCCACACTACACCCCTCCCCAAAGGGCCCCCTACACTTTCCCCCCGGGCCACACTCACTTAAAACCCGGTCCACACTACCCCTCACCAGGTCCACACTACACTTTCACCAGGTCCACACTCACCTCACCAGGCCACCCCTACACTCCCCAGGTCCACCCCACACTCCCCCAGGTCCACACTACCCCCTTCCCAAAACATCCCAACCCCATACCTAAAAAGAGTCCACCCCACACCTCACCGGGGCCACACACACCTCCCCCGGGGGCCAATTACTGGCCCCTCCCCCACCAGGTCCACACTACCTCTCACCAGGTCCCCCTACACTCTCACCGGGGCCCCCTACACTCACCAGGCCACACTACACTTCCCCCCCCCCAAAAGGGCCACACTACACCCCACCAGGTCCCCCTACACTCTCCCCCAGGTCCACACCACCCCAAAAGACCACATTTTCCCCTCCCCACCGGGCCCCCCACTACACCCTACCGGGCCCACACTACCCTCACCAGGTCCACACTACACTCAAAAGGTCCACACTACACTCTCACCAGGTCCCCCCTTAACTTCACCAGGTCCACACTACCCTCACCAGGTCCCCCTACACTCAACAGGACCCCCTCACACCCCACCAGGTCCACCCCTCCCAACCCTCACCCGGACCACCCCACCCCCCAGGTCCACCTACACTCTCACCAGGCCCCCACTACCCTCACCAGGTCCACACCCCTTTATACACTCACCCCCCCCAAATCCCAAACCCCCTACCTAAACCCCCCTACATTTAAGGGGAATTCCTCACCGGGCCCCACACTACACTCTCCCCGGGGAACCCCCCCAAAACCCCTACACTCCCCGGGGTCCACACCTTACACTCCCCACCATTTTCCACACTACATTTCCCGGGGACCCCCCACCACACTCCTCAACCAAAACCCAAGGCCACCTCCTTTTTCTTTTTTTGGTTTTTTAATTATTTTTTTTGTTCTGGTATTTAAACTTAAAGAAAATTGAGATCATCCATTTCCTTCCTTTTTAAAAATAAAAAATAAAAATTTTGGGAGTTAAAAAAAAGTTTTGATAGTTTGATGAAGATCTTTTTTTTAAAATTTGGGGAGACCCCCCCTATTCCTTGGGGGAATTTCAATTTTTAAAAATAAGATACCCTTTAAAAACCCCTAATATGCCGTTAATTTTTCCCCCCCCAAAAACATTTTGCAAATTTAAAATAAATTTAAAAAAAGTTGATATATGTTTAGAGTTACATTTTAAAGCTAATAAATCAGCTTTATAGTCGGGTTTTAAAACACCACTGAAAGAATAGTGTTTTCTAAAATAATTTTTTAATTTATTTGTCCCAACGATAAGGTATTTTTTTCTTCTTTTCCCCGGGAAAAATTTGGGGGGAAGGCGAAATTTCAATTTTGTGCATGTAGATGATTTTTAGTAAACTGGGGTTTCAAAACTTTGGGTTTAAGAAAATTTTAAAAAAATTTTTTAAAAGGGGAAGACAAAAAAAAGTTTTCCCGGGAACCGCTGTTGAAAACACTTGCTTCAAAACATGGATAAAAAAAATTTTTTTTTAAACATTTTTTCTGCCCGGGGTTTTTTTTTTTTTTATAAAATTTTCCTTCACCCATCTTAAAATTTTTATCAGGTTGAAAAATGGGGTTTTACGAGGCAAAAAACCGGGGCCCAGGGGGGAAAAACTCCAAAACCCCCAATGTCTCATCTATGCGGGGACCCAAATTTCCAGACATGTCCATCTCCCCCAACCTTTCGAGGGCGGGGGTATCTCTTAGTACCACATTCACCCAAGTTCAAAAAAACCCAAAAACGTTTCCCCACACGTCTTCCACTGCGGGGCCCCAACCTTAAACACACCAAAAAGGCTCCCCCATCAGGGAAAAGGGGTTTTTTTCAAAATGGGGAAGAGGACACAAATTTTAGGTCCTGAAAACCCCTTTACACGGCCCAACTTTTTTCTGGGGGGGGAAACATCATACCCTTGCAGCTCTGCCCACTCAGGAAAGAAATCATATCAAGAAAATAAAGGGGAAATTTTTAAAAACATCCCCAAATTAAAGACATATTTTTTAATAACCAAACTACAAGCCGACACCACCAAGATTCTGCCCTCTCCCCCACACCTTCGCCCAGCAACTCCCCCCCCAAAAGTGATCTTGCTCCCCAAAAAAGTACCCCCGCCCCCAGCCGCTGTTACACCACCATAACACCTTTTCCCTGTTCAAAGGGGGCCCCCAGCCCCTGTAACATCATTGTATATGGGGAAAAGAATCACTTAGAAGAAGATAGAGACTACCCAGTACACCCTCAGGGGGAAAACCATTTTTATTTTTTCCCCATAAATTTTTGACCCCAAAGACCAAAAGGCCCCCGCAAAAGGGCTGGAACAGTCAAGTATGTTTTCCACACCCCCCCCAAGTTCTTTTGTTCTTCAAGCCTCAGGGGTTTACTTGTCAGATAAAAATACCACCCCCCCGAAAAAAACTTCAAAAAATTTAAAAAAGGGTACAAAGCAAACCTACCTCCCCCCTTTTTTTCCCCAAAAACTCCCCCTGCGTGCGCCCCCTTAAAATTCACCTGCCTACCCCCCCCTGCGACCAAAAAACGCCAGCTTCCCATGATCAAGACCTCAACCCCCCATGAGACCGTTGGAAAAGCTTTTTCTTCCTGTCTTTTTAAATTCTCCCCAGGCCAGCAGCTGGGTTTTAATCCTGGCTCCCCAAAAAAAACTTTAAACGGGGCCCGGTTTTATAGACATAGGAAAAGAAAAAACGCACGGGCCCCTAGTAACCAGGCACTTTTTTAAAAAGGGAAAGAGCACACACAAGGGAAACCCCCGGGACTTTTATTTTCATGGAAAGAAAAACACACATATAACCAGGCACTTTTATTGACATGGGAAAAAGGAAACACAAAAAAAAAAATTGGAAAACCGGCCTTTTATTGACATGGGAAAGAGCACCAATAGAACCAGGGGGCTTTTATTGACATGGGAAAGAGCCCCACATAGTAAAACCGGCACTTTTATTGACATAGGGGAAAAGCACACACATAGTAAACCCCGGGACTTTTATTGACATGGGGGAAAAGCCCCACATAGTAACCGGACTTTTATTGACATGGGGGGAAAAGCCCCACATAGTAACCAGGCACTTTTAACATGTGGGGAAAAGAAAAAATAGTAAACCAGGCACTTTTATTGGAAAATGGGAAAGAGCCCCACATAAACCATGCCTTTTTTTAAATTTATTTTTTAGTTGTATTTTTTTTTTTAAGGATATTAAATTTGTCATTCTTTGTTAAATTTGCCAAATGGGAAAATTAAATTATTACCGTTGTGATTTTTTTAGTACGGTAGCCTTGTGTGACTGAGTCTTGTGTTGCTGGTGGACATACTACGAGGCAGAGATAGCCTTGTGTGACTGAGTCTTGTTGCGGGGAAACAAACCGGGGAGTACGATAGCCTTGGGACTGAGTCTTGTGTTGCTGGGGGGCCGCACTACGGGGCAGAGGTAGCCTTGTGTGACTGAGCCCTTTTTGTTTTGGTGGACATAAACGAGGCAGTACGGGGAGCCTTGTGGACTGAGTCTTGTGTTGCTGGTGGACATACTAAAAGAGAAGCCTTGTGTGACTGAGTCTTTGTTGCTGGTGGATAAAATACAAAAGGGACGGAGTTTTTGGTTGAGTCTTTTTTTTCTGGGGGAAAACTCCCCAGGCAGTACGATAGCCTTGTGTGACTGATCTTTTTGTTGCTGGTGGGCCGCCTACGAGGCAGTACGGTACCCTTTTGTGACTGAGTTTTTGTTTTTTGGGGGGCTACTACCCAAAGGAACGGTAGCCTTGTGTGACTGGGGTCTTGTGTTGCTTGGAAAACCGAGGCAGCACGGAGCCTTGTGTGACTGGGGGGGGCCAGAAAGGGTTTTGGGAAATTTTTTCCCCTGAGGGGTACGGTGCCTTTTGACTGAGTTTTGTTTTTTCTGGTGGAATCTTGGGGAAAAAAGGTAGCCTTGTGGGACTGGGGCCCCTTTGTTGCTGGTTGGCCCGGGGTTTTTTGAGCCGGGGCCCGGGGAAAGGTAGCCTTTTGTGACTGAGTCTTGTGTTGCTGGTGGACATACTACGAGGCAGTAGGTAGCCTTGTGGGACTGAGTTTTTGGGGCTGGGGATATATACGGGGCGCTAATTTCCCTTTTGGGGGACTGAGTCTTGTGTTGTTTTGGTTGGGGCCCGGACAACTTACGGGGCGTTTTTTGGGGGTCTTTCTGTTTTGAACAGTCTTTTTTTTTCTGGGGGGAAACCTAAAGAATTTTACCTTTTTTTTGGGTGGGGTCTCAAAGGTTGTGGACAAGCTTTAGGGGAAAAGACAGAAAGGGAGTTTGTGGCTGAGTCTTGTGTTGTTTTGGACACCCCACGAGGCAGACGGAGCCTTGTGTGACTGAGTCTTGGTTTTTGGGGGGAAAACTCGAGGGGGGGGGCCCTTTGTGACTAAATCTTGTGTTGGGGGGGAATACTAAAAAGGAGTAGGGATTTTTGGGTTTTTTTGGGGGAAACCCCGGGAGTCTTTGGTAAGCGGTTTTGGTGGACATACTACGAGGCAGTACGGAGTTTTGGGGGACTGAGTCTTTTTGTTTGGGGACATACTAAAAAAAAATAGGTACCCTTTTGGGGTTTTTAGTCTTGTGTTGCTGGGGGGAAACTACGAGGCAGTAGGGTACCCTTTGTGTGAAAAATCTTTTTTTTTCTGGTGGATATATACGGGGGAAACGGACCCTTTGTGTGACTGAGTCTTTTTTTTCTGGGGGAAAATCGAGGTACGGTAGCCTTGTGGGATTTTTAGTTTTGTTGCTGGTGGCCCAAATACGGGGGCAGTACGGTAGCCTTGGGGACTGAGTTTTTGGGTTCTGGTGGACGCACTACGAGGCAGTACGGTAGCCTTGTGGTTTTAGTCTTGTGTTGCTGGGGGGACCAGGGCCCATGCAGTGGCCCCCTTTGTGACTGGGGTCTTGTGTTGCTGGGGGAAAATACGAGGCAGAAAAGGGGGGCCTTTGTGACTGAGTCTTGTGTTTTTTGGTGGACTACTAGAGGAAAATACGGTACCCTTTTCAGGGGGGGCCCCCGGGGGGGCCCTTTTGCGGGTTTTGGGTGGGGACCTATTTACCACTATTGCTACCCCCTTTAAACATGGATTTTGGTTACAATCGGGAAAAAATTTTAAAAAAGGGCCAAAAATGCTGCTGCTATTCTGTACTTGACCTCCCTGATATACGGAAAAAATAACTGTGTAATGCAATGACACTTTCATAAAAATTTAAACCCAAACAAGTATAAAAACAAATATGGTAATGGCTTCATCAGCTTAAATTAAAATTTAAAAATTGGGAAAATTATCGAAGATAGGGAAAAACCCTTGGGGCAAACAACAAAATTTTTTTTTTTTTTTTTTAAGAGGGCTTTCCCCCAAGGAATTTTACTCGTATATTCGTCCCAGAAATACAAGTGAATTTTTTCCGTCAATATAGAATGAGAGAAGTGATGTTTTTATAATGAGTCGGTGTATATTTTTTTTGTCTACCCCTTTCATTTCTTAAGAAATTTTAAATTTTCCTCATTTCTGATGCCAATTTTCTGACAATGGAGGGGTTAAATTGTAAAAAAAATTCATCATCTTCTTTTTTTCATAATTTTTTCTTAAATTGTAAATTAATTGGTTTGATATCTGTGTATGTGTTAGTTGTTTTTTAAATAAGAAATAAAAAAAAA
>WNWK01029542.1:0-24314 GCA_009830355.1 Cherax destructor
ATCTGATATATATATATATATATATATATATATCTGATATATATATATATATATATATATTGATATATATATATATATATATATATCTGATATATATATATATATATATATATATATATTCTGATATATATATATATATATATATATATATATATATATATATATATATATATATATATATATATATATATATATATATATATATATATATATATATATATATATATATCTGATATATTTTATATATATATATATATATATATATATATATATATCTGATATATATATATATATATATATGATATATATATATATATATATATATATATATATCTGATATATATATATATATATATATATATATATATATATATATATATATATATATATATATATATATATATATATATATATATATATATCTGATATATATATATATATATATATATATCTGATATATATATATATATATATATATATATATATATATATATATATATATATATATATATATATATCTGATATATATATATATATCTATATATATATATATATATATATATATATATATATATATATCTGATATATATATATATATATATCTGATATATATATATATATTAATATATATATATATATATATATATATATATATATATATATATATATATATATCTGATATATATATATATATATATATATATATATATATATATATATATATATATATATATATATATATATCTGATATATATATATATATATATCTGATATATATATATATATATATATATATCTGATATATATATATATATATATATATATATATATATATATATATATATATATATATATATATTATGTATAATACCAGATAATCAGGCTGAGGAAGGAAGGTGGGAGTTCACAAGAAACGACCAAGAGGTATGTGAGGAGCTCAACACGACATTTAAAGAAGTATTTACAGAGGAGACAGGAAGGACTCCAGTAATTCAGAAAAGGGAGGTATACCAACAAGTGCTGGATGAAATACACACAACCAAGGAGGATGTGAAGAAGCTGCTATGTGAACTAGATACCTCAAAAGCGGTGGGACCTGACAACATCTCTCCGTGGGTCCTTAGAGAGGGAGCAGAGATGTTGAGTGTGCCACTAAAAAAAATCTTCAACACATCCATTGAGACTGGGCAACTACCTGAAGTATGGAAGATGGCAAATGTAGTCCCAATTTTTAAGAAAGGAGACAGACATGTGGCATTAAACTACAGACCTGTGTCACTGACGTGTATAGTATGCAAAGTCATGGAGAAGATCATCAGGAGGAGAGTGGTGGAGCATCTAAAAGACACAAGCTTATAAACGACAACCAGCACGGTTTCAGGGAAGGAAAATCCTGTGTCACAAACCTACTGGAGTTTTATGACAAGGTAACAGAAGTAAGACACGAGAGAGAGGGGTGGATAGACTGCATTTTCTTGGACTGCAAGAAGGCTTTCGACACAGTTCCTCACAAGAGGTTAATGCAAAAGCTAGAGGATCAGGCACACGTAACAGGAAAGGCACTGCAATGGATCAGAGAATATCTGACAGGGAGGCAACAACGAGTCATGGTACGTGACGAGGTGTCAGAGTGGGTACCTGTGACGAGTGGGGTTCCACAGGGGTCAGTCCTAGGACCTGTGCCGTTTTTGGTATATGTGAATGACATAACGGAAGGGATAGACTCAGAAGTGTCCCTGTTTGCAGATGATGTGAAGTTAATGAGAAGAATTAAATCAGTCGAGGATCAGGCAGGACTACAAAGGGACCTGGACAGGCTACAAGCCTGATCCAGTAACTGGCTCTTTGAATTTAACCCTGCCAAATGTAAAGTCATAAAGATCGGGGAAGGGCAAAGAAGACCGCAGACAGTGTATAGTCTAGGTGGCCAAAGACTGCAAACCTCACTCAAGGAAAAAGATCTTGGGGTGAGTATAATACCGAGCACATCTCCTGAGGCACACATTAATCAGATAACTGCTGCAGCATACGGGCGGCTGGCAAATCTAAGAATAGCGTTCCAATACCTCACTAAGGAATCGTTCAAGACTCTGTACACCATATACGTCAGGCCCATACTGGAGCATGCAGCACCAATTTGGAACCCACACCTGGTCAAGCACGTCAAGAAATTAGAGAAAGTGCAAAGGTTTGCAACAAGACTAGTCCCAGAGCTAAGGGGATTGTCCTACGAAGAAAGGTTAAGGGAAATCGGCCTGACGACACTAGAGGACAGGAGGGTTAGGGGAGACATGATAACGACATATAAAATACTGCGAGGAATAGATAAGGTGGACAGAGACAAGATGTTCCAGAGAGGGGACACAGAAACAAGGGGTCACAGTTGGAAGTTGAAGACTCCTATGAGTCAAAGGGATGTTAGGAAGTATTTTTTCAGTCATAGAGTTGTCAGGAAGTGGAATAGCCTAGAAAGTGACGTAGTGGAGGCAGGAACCATACATTGTTTTAAGACGAGGTTTGATAAAGCTCATGGAGCAGGGAGTGAGAGGACCTAGTTGCAATCAGTGAAGAGGCGGGGCCAGGAGCTATGACTCGACCCCTGCAACCACAAATAGGTGAGTACTTTCACACTATTATGGTAATAGTAGTATAGTATACTATTTCTCTCTCTCTCTCTCTCTCTCTCTCTCTCTCTCTCTCTCTCTCTCTCTCTCTCTTCTTCTCCTTCTCTCTCTCTCTCTCTCTCTCTCTCTCTCTCTCTCTCCGGTATCGTTAGCAAATTCCATTAACGTTAAGAAGCAATCAGTACGACCGCTATTAAAGTGGAGACCCATCAACGTCAACCATTAACGCTGCAACGAATTGAAGATTGTGATTGGAATAAGAATCAATCAGAGGAACGATTAGAAATCGCCTCAATCCTTCGTTACCAGGACTTTCACTGTCTCCTTCGTTACCAGGACTTTCACTGTCTTCTTCGTTACCAGGACTTTCACTGTCTTCTTCGTTACCAGGACTTTCACTGTCTTCTTCGTTACCAGGACTTTCACTGTCTTCTTCGTTACCAGGACTTTCACTGTCTTCTTCGTTACCAGGACTTTCACTGTCTTCTTCGTTACCAGGACTTTCACTGTCTTCTTCGTTACCAGGACTTTCACTGTCTCCTTCGTTACCAGGACTTTCACTGTCTCCTTCGTTACCAGGACTTTCACTGTCTCCTTCGTTACCAGGACTTTCACTGTCTCATTCGTTACCAGGACTTTCACTGTCTCCTTCGTTACCAGGACTTTCACTGTCTCCTTCGTTACCAGGACTTTCGCTGTCTTCTTCGTTACCAGGACTTTCACTGTCTTCTTCGTTACCAGGACTTTCACTGTCTCCTTCGTTACCAGGACTTTCACTGTCTCCTTCGTTACCAGGACTTTCACTGTCTTCTTCGTTACCAGGACTTTCACTGTCTCCTTCGTTACCAGGACTTTCACTGTCTCCTTCGTTACCAGGACTTTCACTGTCTCTTTCGTTACCAGGACTTTCACTGTCTCCTTCGTTACCAGGACTTTCACTGTATTCTTCGTTACCAGGACTTTCACTGTCTCTTTCGTTACCAGGACTTTCACTGTCTCCTTCGTTACCAGGACTTTCACTGTATTCTTCGTTACCAGGACTTTCACTGTCTTCTTCGTTGATAAATTAGACACATGCGCAACACTTGGGTATCTTTATTGAGGAAACGTTTCGCCACACAGTGGCTTCATCAGTCCAATACAAAGAAGAATGGTGAAGATCAGTTGGGGTTTGAGGTGGTCAGTCCCTCAGCCTGGAGAAGAGTTCAGAGAGCTGAACTCTTCTCAGGCTGAGGACTGACCACCTCAATACATTTTCTCCAAGGTTGAGGGACTGATTACATCATCTTTATGTCACAACTACTGCTGCCTTCGTATTTGACTGAAGAAGCCTACTGTGTAGGTGAAAGGTTTCATCAATAATGATACCCAACTGTTGTACATGTGTCTTAATCATCAACTTGTCGGTATTTTAAATAATTTTCAACAACTAAGATAAGGTAATCAGTCCGTCAACCTTGATGCTGAGTACAACTAAACAAGGAGGCTGTGGAGAAGTGTTTGTGTCCGAATATAGGCTGTCTTCTGTTCTGGGAGGCCTAGTTTGGTACATTGCAGCGAGGAGGAGGAGGCTGAAGGCAGTGGAGATGAGTTTGCGATTTAAATATAAAGCAAATTATTGTAGAGAATAATGAACAAACATGCAAGAGAGAAAGGTTGGATTTGAGAAGGACCTGCCTAGTATGGGCCAGTAGGTCATTCCAGTAGGTCTGGTCATTTAGAAAGTATGGAGCAAGTTAGGATGACCAGGAAGATGTATAAATCTAAGGAGGGCAGAATTATAAGGTCCCAGAAAGGCTTGGAAAGATACTGAAAACGAAGTTTTAATTAGCAGTGGCTTGAGCACCCAGCAAGCATTTCGCGAGTGTTAGAACAGAGTGGAGACAAGTGAGACTTTAGGGAGGATTTGACGTGCTGTTGGAGTGCGAGCAAGAATTTATATATATATATATATATATATATATATATATATATATATATATATATATATATATATATATATATATATATATATATATATAAAATATATATATAATTATGTATTACCGTAGACGTTAAGCCTGGCGGAGTGCGCAACGGAACCCAGAGCGTTGTGCGCAGTGCAGGTGTATGAACCTCCATCCCGTACCGTCACATCACTGAGGTTCACATGGCTCACTACTTCCCCCAGCTCTGTTCTGAAGCTGCCTTCTCGAGTCCTGTTGGGCGAAATAGAGAGAGGCGTGAGACGCTACACCTGTTGTGGGTAGTGATACACCTGTTGTGGGTAGTGATACACCTGTTGTGGGTAGTGATACACATGTTGTGGGTAGTGATACACCTGTTGTGGGTAGTGATACACCTGTTGTGGGTAGTGATACACCTGTTGTGGGTAGTGATACACCTGTTGTGGGTAGTGACACACCTGTTGTGGGCAGTGATACACCTGTTGTGGGTAGTGACACACCTGTTGTGGGCAGTGACACACCTGTTGTGGGTAGTGACATTTTATAATAATAACACATATTTTGTAGGTAACTACACACCTATTCTTGTTAAAAACACACCTGTCTTGGGTAATGAAACACCTCTACTGGCTGGAGACACACCTGTTTTGGGTAATAAAACACTTGTCTTAGGTACTGACACACCTGTTTTGGTTAGTAATACACTTGTGTTGGGGACTGACACACCTGTTCTTGTTAGAGATACACCTGTCTTGTCTTGCCTAGTGAGGCAGGTGTCTTAGCTAGCCTAGTAACAACTAGACTTTCTATTGAGGTCAAGTTTTTTATTGAAGTCAAGCTTACTAGTGAGGTTAAGATTATTGGGCGGTAGTTTGATGATAAGGACTTTTCTCCTGTGGAAAATGTAGCGAAGAGCTTCAAGGAGTGAATAGCAAGACGACTTAAGGAGAGGATATGTGGTGAGAATCCAGATTTAATGGAGCTAACAGAAATCAAGGAAAAATTGAGTGAGAATCCTGATAAACAGGAGACAGAATAGGATATGATGAGAGTTGTGTGTGTGTGTGTGTGTGTGTGTGTGTATGTGGAAATTTTTGATCCGAATAAGGAGAGGCAAGATGTCTTAGAGAGAGAGAGAGAGAGAGAGAGAGAGAGAGAGAGAGAGAGAGAGAGAGAGAGAGAGACTGAGTATAATTATACACAATTTTAACCGTACAGTTAAACCAGGGTATACAACATTAGCTCTGACCTCCATACAACAAGACCTGTGGGAGATGACCTGGTGACTTACCTGTGGAAGATGACCTGGTGACCTACCTGTAGAAGATGACCTGATGACCTACCTGTGGGAGATGACCTACCATTTAAAGATGACCTGGTGACCTACCTGTGTGAAGTAAGCAGGGGCTGGTGATCCCTGGTCCAGGTAATGACAGGAACTGGATTACCCACAGCAGAGCACTTGAGAGACACAGGTGATCCTGGTGACACTGTCTGCTCTATGGGCGTGTATCTCAGCTGTGGGGCCATATCTGTGGGCAGTGAGAATGGGTTCTAGCTGTGGGGTCACGTTTGTGGGCAGTGAGAATGGTGAGTTAGTTGGGTTTTAGCTGTGGTGCCATATCTGTGGACAGTGAGAATGGAGAATTAGTTGGGTTCTAGCTGTGGGGCCATATCTGTGGACATTGAGAATGGAGAATTAGTTGGGTTCTAGATGGTGTGGCTGTGGTTCTAGCAGGGGGTGGCTGTGGTTCTAGCAGGGTGTGGCTGTGGTTCTGGCGAGACTGACTGTGGTTATCTCCCAGTTAGATCGTTCAGCCTCCTCCAATCTACGGCTCTCTGTACTCAAATTTAACATTTATTAGTTAAGATGATGTTAACACATATTAACCTATAACTTACACACAGTTAACTAACAATAATGGAATAAGAAAGACAGGTGGCGCCTGTCAGGCTTCGCCCACATATGACGGCACCTGTTACTACTGCCTCTCTTCCTCTCTATCTATTCCTAAGTGTCAGATGTTGTAGATTATTGCAGTAGCTATTGCAGATAATATCTACAATAGCTACTGTAATAAAGATACAGTCGCTGTAACAGTCAGTAAAGATACATATTTGGTCTACCCTCTGGCATTTTTATTGATGCTCTCTGGTAGTGGGATGTGGGATGGAGGGATGCTGGGAGTAGGATGGAGGGATGCTGGTAGTGGGATGGAGGGATGCTGGTAGTGGGATGGAGGGATGCTGGTAGTGGGATGGAGTGATGCTGGTAGTGGAATAAAGGGATGCTGGGAGTGGGATGGAGGGATGCTGGGAGTGGGATGGAGGGATGCTGGTAGTGGGATGGAGGGATGCTGGTAGTGGGATGTGGGATGGAGGGATGCTGGGAGTAGAATGGAGGGATGCTGGTAGTGGGATGGAGGGATGCTGGTAGTGGGATGGAGGGATGTTGGTAGTGGGATGGAGGGATGTTGGTAGTGGGATGGAGGGATGCTGGTAGTGGGATGGAGGGATGCTGGGGCTGAGATGATCACTTGGGGATTCTCTCAGAAGGTAAACTTTCCTTGGAGAATCCCGGAGGTGATTTACTAAAATGCCTTTCCCACCTGCTTCACCACCTGCTTCACCACCTGCTGCACCACCTGCTGCACCACCTACTGCACCACCTACTGCAGCACTATAGTGGCTTACCTTGACAGGTATAGTGGCTTACCTGGACGGGTGTGGTGGCTTGCCTTGGAGTGTGTGTGGTGGCTTACCTTGACAGGTACAGTGGCTTACCTTGACAGGTGTAGTGGCTTACCTGGACGGGTGTAGTGAGTCAAGCCAATATCACGTGACGGCCTCCGTAAAGCCACCCTGGCAGTCAAATACACCTGTCAAAAGAGAGGAATTAACACAAGATGAGCTGGAATGAGAAAGACAGCTTGATAAATGAGACACAGGCGATAGTGAGGAGAGATGAGAAACGAAAGATTAAAAATGAAGAGAGGAAGGAGGAGAGATGAGAAAGAATGGAAAAGAGATGAGAAAGAAAGATGAGAAAGGAGGAGGAGCGATGAGATAGAATGTAAGGATGAAAGATGAGAATGAAAGGACGAGAGATGAGAAATAAAGTCAGGATGCGAGATGATGAGAAAGAAATGAGAAAGGGTGAGAAAATGTGGGAGGTGATGAGAAAGAAATAATGAGAGATGGTGAGAAAGAAAGTATGGAAGATGGTGAGAAAGAAAGTATGGAAGATGGTGAGAAAATATGAGAGATGGTGGGAAGGTATGAGAGAAAGAAAGGAGAAGAGATGATGAGAAAGAAAGTAAGAGAGATGAGAGAGCTGTATCTCTCTGGTATGCAAATGTGTCTCACTGCACAAACTCTCACTATTACCATAAAGAATATCTGACACTTGTTTCTGGCTTAATTACAAGAGTTTCCCCGTATTTTACACCTGTCTGTGGCTCCCTACACCTGTCTGTGGCTTCCTACACCTGTCTGTGGCTCCCTACACCTGTCTGTGGCCCCCTACACCTGTCTGTGGTTTCCTATACCTGTATGTGGCTCCCTACAACTGTCTGTGGCTCCCTACACCTGTCTTTGGCTTCTTACACCTGTTTGTGGCTCCCTAAACCTGTCTGTTTCTCCCTACACCTGTCTATGGCTCCCTACACCTGTTTGTGGCTCCCTACACCTGTCTGTGGTTCCCTACACCTGTCTGTGGCTCCCTACACCTGTCTGTAGCTCCCTACACCTGTCTGTAGCTCCCTACACCTGTCTGTGTCTCCCTACACCTGTCTGTGGCTCCCTACATCTGTCTGTGGCTCCCTACACGTGTCTGTGGTTCCCTACACCTGTCTGTGGCTCCCTACACCTGTCTGTGGTTCCCTACACCTGTCTGTGGTTCCCTACACCTGTCTGTGGCTCCCTACACCTGTTGTGAAAGTGTGGGGGCACCTGTTGTGAAAGTGACTATAAATTTACTGTGAAAATGACGATATGATTATTGTGAAAGTGTCTACAGAGCCTGACGGTGACTGAACATGACTTACCTGACTGTTGCTGTTCGCATCTTCATTCATTTGTTGGTGTGACAGCTGGTCCGTTCGGTCTCCATCTGGTCCCTCACCAGTTGGACTGATAGCAGCTGACCCGTCATCAGCTGACCCGGCACCATCTGGATCGTCATCAGCTAACCCGTCACCAGCTGGATCGTCACCTTCTGGGTAGTTACCAGCTGGATCGTCACCTTCTGGGTAGTTACCAGCTGACCCGTCACCAGCTGGATCGTCACCTTCTGAGTAGTTAACAGCTGACCCGGCACCAGCTGGATCGTCATCAGCTAACCCGTCATCAGCTGGATCGTCACCTTCTGGGTAGTTACCAGCTGACCCGTCACCAGCTGGATCGTCACCTTCTGAGTAGTTAACAGCTGACCCGGCACCAGCTGGATCGTCGCCAGCTGACCCGTCACCAGCTAGATCGTCATCAGCTGACCCGTCACCAGCTGTAGTGAAAACTCTCACGAACCACCTGCGGAAAATGAGAAAAAAGGTTAAAATCTTCTCTCTCTCTCTCTCTCTCTCTCTCTCTCTCTCTCTCTCTCTCTCTCTCTCTCTCTCTCTCTCTTCTCTCTCTCTCTCTCTCTCTCTCTCTCTCTCTCTCTCTCTCTCTCTCTCTCTCTCTCTCTCTCTCTCTCTCTCTTTCTTTCTCTCTCTCTCTCACACAGTGTTTTACAAGGTTAGGTTAAGGATGCTGACTTTATTTACAAGCTAAAAGTTGTTATTTACATCAGCTCATTTAAAAGCTTTTTTATTGTTATGAGACATACAAATATGGAACAGGATAAAGTTGGAGCCATCTGTGGGCCAGCTGTGGGTCATCTGTGAGCCAGCTGTGGGACAGCAATTTCATTTGGTCAACTGAGTTTATTTCGTTGATATCATTATGCTGTATGAACGTGTTCCAGACTCGAGTCATCCTGGGAATAAATGATCTCAGATGAAGTAATGTTCAGAGTGAAGTTGCTGCTGGCTGTCCGTCTTGTGGTGTACAAGCCCAGTTCTCGCTGTCCTCGGAGTGGAGCCAAGTGTGGTACTTTAACAATATTGGCTTTGTACATAACAGTATGACCGCCCACATTCCTCCGGTGTTGAAGGCTCTGCTGAAATGATATCTATCCAGGCTGGGTCCAAGCGAGAGATGAGTCGTCTTGCTCTGTTCTCTACTCTGTCAAGTAGTCGCATAGACGGTGGGCAGGCAATCCAAGAAAGTGGAGCATACTCAAGGTGTGACAGTACTTATGTCTCGTACAGAATCTTGCAACCTATGTTGTCAAGCAGATGCGAGATACGTCGAAGTACTGTAAGCTTCCTGGCTGCCTTGTTTGCAAGATTTACAACGTGGTCCTTCATGGTCAGTTTGGAGTCAAATTTCACCCCAAATTTCAACTTCTTCCGCCGGTACCAACACTCTCCCATTCATTCTTACGACTGCTACATTACCATCATGGTGCCTAGACACCATCATTCTTACCGCTGCTCCAGTATTACCATCATGGTGCCTAGAGACCATCCCCAGGCTGACATAACTGTTAACTGGTGATTGATGTAACTTAGAGCGGCTGGTATTTCTTCTCTTGGATAAGTAAATGTCAGAGTACAGTCGTCTGCATATGCATGGGATTTTGAGATGAGATGAAGATCATTGAAATAGATATTCCATATCAATGGCCCCAGGTAATGGGATGTCTCTTATACCTTCTCCAAGCCTTGTACTTACCAGTAGCAATGCTGATCTGTAGGCTTCGTCACATACTGCCGGTGAGGGATGTCTTCTTGCTGTAGATTAAGAATGTGTCCAGTGAAGGAATTCAATTGGTTGTCTACATCATCTTGGAGCAGATCATTCCAATCGGATACTGCGAACTCAGAGCAAAGTGCTGGCTAATTACCTCTTTCCCACAGCCAGGTTGTACGTGTGGACTCCTCACCTCGTTCTGTTGGGTTCTTCAGTGTCGTAAAAGCAGCCTTGTGGTCAGACGATCCAACATAGCCGAGGGGTTGACAAGTGACTATACCTTCTGACAGATCACTCACTACTGGGTCAAGGAAGGAGCCAGAGATGTGAATAGGGAAATCAACAAAATTTCTCATGTCAAACACTGCAAGAAGGTCCTCAAAGTCCCTTTGTATAAGATGGTTGCGCTCTTTTCCCCCCCTCTCTCTCTCTCTCTCTCTCTCTCTCTCTCTCTCTCTCTCTCTCTTTATGACGTGTGTGTGTTTGTGTGAACTCACCTATTTGTACTTGCAGGGGGGTCGAGTCATAGCTCCTGGCCCCTCCTCTGGTGTATGTGTGTGTCTGAGGGAACCACATTAACCCAAAGCTGAGAGCCTGAAACCCCTTCAGAAATGCAGACAGCCTTGGCTATCAACTCTCCACTGTGATTCTTCTTAATCCAGTTACCCGGATTCCTGACCCGACCTGATCAGGATAAATCTCCTTAGTGAATCCTTCAAGGATTTCTGGGAAAATGATGAGAGGTCAAGCTGACAGTGGCTTTGGAGAGGTCGTGCTGACAGTGATTTTGGAGAGGTCGTTCTGACGGTGACATTGGGGAGGTCGTATTGACAGTGACTTTGGGGAGGTCGTGCTGACAGTGACTTTGGGGAGGTCGTGCTGACAGTGACTGTGAGAAGATCGTGCTGACAGTGACTTTGGAGAGGTCGTGCTGACAGTGACTTTGGGAAGCTTAAGATGACAGTCACTGTAAGAAAGTTAAGCTGACAGTCACTGTAAGGAAGTTAAGCTGACAGTGACTGTACGGGGATCAAGCTGACAGTGACTGTAGGGAGGTTAAGCTGACAGTGACTGAAGAGAGATCGTGCTGACAGTGGCTGGAGAGGAAGTGCTGACAGTTACTCCAAACAATACTTTCCCAGTAATGACAATTCCGACGTTTTCTGTGAGTTTTCAGCCAATAGGCATTTCCTGACAGCTGATTTCTCATTCCACGGACTTCCTGACAGCTGATTTCATCTACAATTCGTGCGTCTAGCGATAGGGACTTCCCTAGTATCTATCGGCGCGGGAGGTCTATTACCAGGCCCTCAGTAGGCCTATTACCAGGCCATCAGTAGGCCTCAGTAGGCCACGAGTCGAGTCAAAATATTTTTTTCTATCAAAATGAAAATCTCTCGTCTCCTCTTATCTGGAATTCGATTACAGGCCTACGTTAGAGGCCTCTAGGCCTATCAGAAACATCTGTGCCTATTATTGTTGCTGTTTCCCACTTGACGGAAGGGGGGTCCAGCCTCCTGTCGTTCTGCGTAAAAATAATAATAATAATAATATTAATAATAATATACAACTCAGTATATATATGTGTATATATATACTGCGTTGTATATTTCTCTGTATATACACTGAAAATGTATATATTCGCGTATATACACTGAGAAGATGTATATCTCTCAGAATATATGCACAGAGAAGAAGTATATCTCTGTGTATATACACTGAGAAGATGTACACTGATAGTTTATTATCATCAGTATTTAAGGTATTAAAGTGTTCTTGAGTGAACCAGGTTGTTTGAACCTTTAATGACCATCGTGTGGTAGATAGGCTTGAAACCCCCATTAACCAGCCCACGTAATACCATGGAACTTTGGGAACTTAAAAAGGGGAACTCCTTTTAAATTTGGGAAAAGAGAAAGGATTATTTTGAAAGAGAAGAGAGATTAGAAGTGAGAAAAGAGAGAGAGAGAGAGAGAGAGAGAGAGAGAGAGAGAGAGAGAGAGAGAGAGAGAGAGAGAGAGAGAGAGAAACATCGATTATCAACATTAGCTTTCGGGAACCAGAGATCTGTCGAGGACACTGGGATGTGTCGAGGACACTGTGATGTGTCCAGGACACTGTGATATGTCCAGGACAATGTGATGTGTCAAGGAAACTGTGATGTGTCCAGGACACTGTGATGTGTCCAGGACACTGTGATGTGTCCAGGACACTGTGATGTGTCCAGGACAATGTGATGTGTCGAGGACACTGTGATGTATCGAGGACACTGTGATGTGTCGAGGACACTGTGATGTGTTGAGGACACTGTGATGTGTCCAGGACAATGTGATGTGTCCAGGACAATGTGATGTGTCCAGGACAATGTGATGTGTCAAGGACACTGTGATGTGTCGAGGACACTGTGATGTATCGAGGACACTGTGATGTGTCCAGGACAATGTGATGTGTCCAGGACAATGTGATGTGTCCAGGACACTGTGATGTGTCCAGGACACCGGTACGGTTCTCTCTCTCTATCTGCAGTAGATATGTAACCCATGTAAGATAACTAAACAATAACTGCAGGATAACTACAGGATAAGAAAGATAACGGGATACCAGAAGATAACTACAGAATAACTACAGGATAACTAAAGATGAACTAATGAAAATCAGAAATATTATCTTGTTATCTTTTGAAAGATAACAAAATCATTTATAGGGTCCAGGACCTGAAAACGCAAATAAAACCGCCGGAAAAACGTAAAAAAACAGAAGGATCACCCCCAACAGGTGGTCATAAAACCAGCTGTGAAGGCAGCTGGGAGAAATAAAACCAAATGTGTTTTTTTAAAACTTTGCGGTATGTACTCACCTAGTTGTGTGTGTGTGTGTGTGTGTGTGTGTGTGTGTGTGTGAGTGTGTGTGTGTAGGTGTGTGTGTGTGTGTGTGTTGTGTGTAGGTGTGTATGTGTGTGTGTGTGTGTGACAGACAGAGACACAATAATTCATACGCACACACATAACTCCGAGGCCATGAGCTACGACTCGACCCCTGCAATCACAAATTAGGTGAGTACACACACAAAAAAAACACACATACAAACACACAAACACCCACAAACACACAAACACCCACAAACACACACACAAACACCCACAAACACACACACACCCACAAACACACACACAAACACCCTCAAACACAAGCACACACACCCACAAGCACACACACCCACAAACACACACACCCACAGACACACACACCCACAAACACCCTAACATTCTCCTCCACACACAATCCTCATAACACCTCAAACATTCAACATTTCCACAGATCATAAACACAAATGTTAAAACATTTTTCCCATATTAACTCAGAAAAAATTTCTCCGAAACAAAATTTCGAAAAAAATATCGACTCAAAATGCGATTTTATTTTTTTGGTTATTTTCAAAACGATTTGAAAACTCAATGGACAAGAGAAACCCAAAATTTTGGTTTCAAATATGATAGAAACCAGTTTAAGTCTGGCCACTACAACATCACTCTGTCTGTGTGTCTGCCAGACTGTCAGGAGTACTTGTAACCAAGCCTAAGTCTGGCTACTACAACACCAGTCAGTCTGTGTGTCTGTCAGACTGTCAGAAGTACTTGTAACCAAGCCTAAGTTTGGCCACTACAACACCAGTCAGTCTGTGTGTCTGTCAGACTGTCAGAAGTACTTGTAACCAAGCCTAAGTTTGGCCACTACAACACCAGTCAGTCTGCTTGTCTGTCAGACTGTCAGAAGTACTTGTAACCAAGCCTAAGTCTGGCCACTACAACAAAAGTCAGTCTGTATGTCTGTCAGATTGACAGAAGTACTTGTAACCAAGACTAAGTCTGGCCACTACAACAGCAGTCTGTTTGTGTGTCTGTCAGACTGTCAGAAGTACTTGTAACCAAGCCTAAGTCTGGCCACTACAACACCAGTCAGTCTGTGTGTCTGTCAGACTGACAAAAGTATTTGTAACCAAGCCTAAGTCTGGCCTCTACAACAGTCAGTCTGTTTACATTGCAAGTTGCTCTATTAACGTACTTATCTACGTTCATGTTATATTGGTTACGGAAGCAACCAGCAAAGAGGCGGGAGCCAGGAGCTGTGATTTGACCCCAGCAACCACAAATAGGTGAGTACAGGTATACCAAAGTTATATTCTACCTTTTCTTTGAAAGACCACAAAGAGCCAGCCAGCGGTTCCCACCAAACTAGTGAATTTTGAGTTATTTTGGCGGGAACATCGCATAATTTTGGCGGGAACATCGAGTAATTTTGGCGGAAACTAAAACTCGGCTCAATGGAAAAAAAAATATGTATGATCAGGCAGTCTGACGATTGGGTGGGTCTGGTTTAACAGGTGGGCAGTCGAGGGTGGGCAAGCTGGTCAGCAAGTGGGTAGGTGGGTGAGCAGTTGGGTGGGCAAGAGCTCAAACAAGTCATTCCATAAGGAATCAACTACAATCGTAAACAACCATTAGGAACAATGGGTGATTAATGTCAGTCAGCTGTCAGCTCGAGAGGGGTCTACCTGCATAGGTTTCTTGGTTAATTGAGTTAAAAGTCATTTAAGTGGATTCTCACCTCTAAACCATCAATCAATATATATATATATATATATATATATATATATATATATATATATATATATATATATATATATATATTATATACTTTATAAAGTTATAAGTTTAAAAGTGTAGAGAAAGCGAGAGAAACGATAACAAACGTAGAGAAAAGTGAGAGATATCGACTGGGTGTTTACAACAAGAGGGGAGAAGTGAGGGGAGAGAGAGAGAGAGACCTGAGAGAGGGGAGGAGAGATAGTGTGATTAAAGAGAGATGGTATGAGAGAGAAAGAGTAGAATATTGAAAAGAGTAGAGAGGGAAGGGGGAAATAGATGGAAATTAGAGATGAGAGAGAGAGAGAGAGATTTGGACACGTCTCCTTGCAATCACTGGCCATTTTCACCTACCATTAAATAGGTACCTAGGTGCCAGTCGCCTATCGTAGATTACAGTAAACAACAGTCAGATTCTTGTTTCTCGGGGCTGGTAAACAATAGCTTAAGGCTATTGTTAGAAGCTTTTAAAGTAAACTGGGGAAGGAAGCTGCTTTTAACTTGTAAAATATAAATTTCTGACTCTACCAAAAATAGTGATGGTGTGGGAGAAGAGGAAGCAACGATAATGGAGAGGGAGAGAGAGAGAGAGAGAGAGAGAGAGAGAGAGAGAGAGAAGAGAGAGAGAGAGCTGATGTATGGAACAGCTCTTAGCTTGTAAATAAAGTTAGGAACCCTTAACTTAAGCTTGTAAAATGCTGTGTAAAGAGAGAGAGAGAGAAATAGAGAGAGAGAAAGAGAGAGAAATAAAAGAGAGAAAGAGAGAGAGAGAGATGACCCCAGGCAACTCTTCCAGTGTACTAGAAATAACTCAGTAAATCAATAAATAAATCCTCTAGAAAGCAAAACAAACACGCATGAAATAAAGCAAATAATATTAATCATAATAATAACAGTGAAATAATCTCTATAAACCACATGACGTCAATAAAAGGGAAAATCCAACCAATGTATCAATAAAAATCAACAAAAATATAAATCCTAGCGGTAAATAAACCATGGTGCCTGATCGATAAAGCTCTCGCTTCACACGGCGAGGGCCTGCGTTCGATTCCCAGCGCGGGTAGAAACATTGGGCGTGCTTCTTTACACCGGTTGTCTATGTTCACAATGGGTACCTGGGTGTTAGTGGACTGGTGTGAGTCGCATCCTGGGACAAGGACCTAGTTTGCGGGAAATGCTCAGCATAACAAGGGGCTTTCTATATAGTAGTATGTCATTGATGTCAGCTATGGTCTGTATACCTTGTACTTGTAGTAAATAAAGATATTATTATTATTATTATTTTTATTTTTTATTATTAATCAATGAAATCATTCACCAATATATAGTAGAATAGTTGATAAGTTAGAGAGAGAGAGAGAGAGAGAGAGAGAGAGAGAGAGAGAGAGAGAGAGAATGGACAGGCATGTTAACTTGTCAACAAGACAGGAGGTGGGCGTGGCCACTATTACATCATTTGTTTACAAGCGTGAGCGACCACGTGCGTCACTCTCACCAGCTGTGTTGACACGCTTCACTCATGCTAGTTGCACGGTGTCAGCGGGCCAGAGTGTACACGCTGTGTTCACACTCGTTTCGTAGGTTTATGAATGACGTCATGTGTTGAATGTAAATATTTAGGCTTGCGGAGGCACTGCCTGGTACACATGAGAGGCTTAAATCTGCAGTGAACGTGTGTACGTATATGCACTAAAAATGTGATATCTGCGTGTTAATCCCATGAAGAAGGTTATCACATGGGTCGTGATCCAATAAAAAGGATATCACATGGGTCGTGATCCCATAAAAGGGATATCTCATGGATCGTGATCATATGAAGAGGGATATCACATGGGACCATGATCACATGAATAGGGATATCCCATGTGTCGTGATCATATGAATAGGGATATCACATGGGTCGTGACCACATGAAGAAGGATATCACATTGGGTCGTGATCACATGAATAGGGATAACACATGGGTCGTGACCACATGAAGAGAGATATCACATGTGTCGTGATCACATGAAAAAGTATATCACATGTGATATCAAATATAATGTCACATTGTAGATCATCCCATCTCATCCTCATGTTGGACAAGTGTCAGAGAAAACTTGAATAGCGCCAACGTTTCGCTCTGTGTGAAACTTCACATGCTTTACGACGAGCGAAAAGTTCTCCCCCATTACTTCCTCTATCTCCCCTCGCTTCGTATCCTCGAAACAAGTACCCGGAATTAAAAAAATAACCCCAAATTCTCTTTTTTTTAGCCCTCCCACGATAACATGTCATTAAAATCTCTTTTTAAAACTCCCCTTACGATAGCAGTATCGTTCCGCCCACCACACTGTAAAAGGAATGGCCACTATTTCAAGCGGTTCCACTCATTGGCCAAATGCAATGCGGCGCGGACCCATTGCCCTAATTGTAATCTATATCCGTGTTGCAGTAAAACCTAAACACAACGATTCATTAACAGTGTGGCTGAACCAGAACGCATTTGGTCAATGGACTGGATTACCTTACTGCGTAGTCTAATCTTATTCAAAGTTACGAAAAAAATGGAGCACTGCAGGAGAGCTAATGGCCCAGGAGGGCTGGAGAAAATCCCAGCTGGACAAAACCTCACAGGACACAACCCACCTAGGCAGAAGACAGGATAGGCAAAGAAAAATAGGAAAGGAGAAGAGGTAAGAAGAGAAGGTAAAGGTCAAGTCACGAGTGTTGTGAAGTTTGGAGCATTTGACAATGTATTGAGATAGGAAGATATCTACAGAGACAAAGACAAGACTAAGATTCATATTAGGAAAGCTGTGTATAAGGCATGCTTCAGCAGGACGGCGTCTGTGAAGGCTTGAAGAAGAGGTAGACAGCGTCTGTGAAGGCTTGAAGAAGAGGTGGACAGCGTCTGTGAAGGATTGAAGAAGAGGTGGACAGCGTCTGTGAAGGCTAGAAGAAGAGGTAGACAGCATCTGTGAAGGCTTGAAGAAGAGGTAGACAGCGTCTGTGAAGGCTTGAAGAAAAGGTAGACAACGTCTGTGAAGGCTTGAAGAAGAGGTAGACAGCGTCTGTGAAGGCTAGATGAAGAGGTAGACAGCATAGGTGAAGGCTTGAAGAAGAGGTAGACATCATCTGTGAAGGCTAGAAGAAGAAGAGGTAGACAGCATCTGTGAAGGCTAGAAGAAGAGGTAGACAGCATCTGTGAAGGCTAGAAAAAGAAGAGGTAGACAGCGTCTGTGAAGGCTTGAAGAAGAGGCAGACAGCATCTGTGAAGGCTTAAAGAAGAGGTAGACAGCGTCTGTGAAGGCTTGAAGAAGAAGTAGACAGCATCTGTGAAGGCTTGAAGAAGAGGTAGACAGCATCTGTGAAGGCTAGAAGAAGAGGTAGACAGCATCTGTGAAGACTAGAAGAAGAGGTAGACAGCATCTGTGAAGGCTAGAAGAAGAGGTAGACAACATCTGTGAAGGCTAGAAGAAGAGGTAGACAGCGTCTGTGAAGGCTAGAAGAAGAGGTAGACAGCATCTGTGAAGGCTAGAAGAAGAGGTAGACAGCGTCTGTGAAGGCTTGAAGAAGAGGTAGACAGCATCTGTGAAGGTTTGAAGAAGAGGTAGACAGCATCTGTGATGGCTGGAAGAAGAGGTAGACAGCATCTGTGAAGGTTTGAAGAAGAGGTAGACAGCATCTGTGAAGGCTTGAAGAAGAGGTAGACAGCGTCTGTGAAGGCTAGAAGAAGAGGTAGACAGCATCTGTGAAGGCGCTTGAAGAAGAGGCAGACAGCATCTGAGAAGGCTAGAAGAAGAGGTAAACAGCGTCTGTGAAGGCTAGAAGAAGAGGTAGACAGCATCTGTCAAGGCTAAAAGAAGAGGTAGACAGCATCTGTGAAGGCTAGAAGAAGAGGTAGACAGCGTGTGTGAAGGCTTGAAGAAGAGGTAGACAGCGTGTGTGAAGGCTAGAAGAAGAGGTAGACAGCGTCTGTGAAGGCTTGAAAAAGAGGTAGACAGCATCTGTGAAGGCTAGAAGAAGAGGTAGACAGCATCTGTGAAGGTTTGAAGAAGAGGTAGACAACATCTGTGAAGGCTAGAAGAAGAGGTAAACAGCGTCTGTGAAGGCTTGAAGAAGAGGTAGACAGCATCTGTGAAGGCTTGAAGAAGATCTAGACAGCATCTGTGAAGGCTTGAAGAAGAAGTAGACAACATCTGTGAAGGCTTGAAGAAGAGGTAGACAGCGTCTGTGAAGGCTAGAAGAAGAGGTAGACAGCATCTATGAAGGCTTGAAGAAGAGGTAGACAGCGTCTGTGAAGGCTTGAAGAAGAGGTAGACAGCATCTGTGAAGGCTTGAAGAAGAAGTAGACAGCATCTGTGAAGGCTAGAAGAAGAGGTAGACAGCGTCTGTGAAGGCTTGAAGAAGAGGTAGACAGCATCTATGAAGGCTAAAAGAAGAGGTAGACAACGTCTGTGAAGACAATAAGGATAAACAGATGTAGCAGAGGACCAGTCAATAATGACTGTTATCTCTAACAATGATAGAAAAGAGCACTGATAGTGTCGGTAAGGCTAACACTTCTGTTGTGCTTTATAAGTCTGTCAGAAAGACAGTCAAGAGGAGCAGGAAATAGAGTCAACTCCAGAAGCATCAGCAATAGGAGAGGTACGAACTAGATTACTACGAAGGATGTTAGCTTGGTGATAAGTAAATTTGATGTCTAAGGAACGGAGAGAGTTGTTGAGATTTGAGAGACCGGGAATATAGGAAAGCAAAGAACAGATTTCACTTTTTGTAGAGAGTTTGGGAGGGACGAAAGTCCGTTTAGCACGTGAGAAGGCAGAGTCTATGAAGTCAGAAGCGTAGCCAAGACGTGAGGACGAACTGCGTAAAGTGGAAATTTTTGAGACAAGGAACTGAGGGCCATAGATACGAAGGATAAGAAGAAATATAACACATAAGAACACTTTTCTTGACAGAAGGAGCATGGTAAGAAAAGTAGTGAATGTACATACCACTGTGCATTGGCTTGTGGACATGTACATCCAGGAAAGGAAGCAATGAGTTAGATTCCCATTCAGCTTTGAATTTGATGGAGGAGCAAAATTGTTATAGCATCTAGAAATGGAAGAACCTAGAGTCATGGGGCCAAAGAGCAAAGATGTCATCTGCATAGCGGAGCCAGAGGGAAGTATGCACACTAGTAGTAGAAAGTAGGACAGTATCGAAGCATTCCATGCAAAACTTTAGCAAGAACAAGGATAGAGGGTCCATAACAACACTGAAGGAAGTTTGGGAATAAAATTTGCCTTGAAAGAAAATAAAAGAGATTGAGTCCACAAAAAGACGAATGAGATCAAGAAAGACATCAGTAAGTAAAGGGAAATGAAGGAACCCTTCACTGGTCTTTTAAGAAAATTGAAAACATGAAGAGGGACATCAGTGAAGAGGGACTCAACGTCAAGACTAAGCATTTTACAGGTTGGATGTGGCCAAACACGTTCGCTGAAGTCTTGGGAGTGACGTGGGTGAGCAGGAGAAAAAGTTCCAAGAAGAGTGAGAGTTTTGACCAGGCAAGAGGCAAGAGAATAAGAGACAGAGTTTCTGGAGGATATGATGGTACGTAGAGAGATACCAGGTTACGAGTTCTAGAAAAAAAAACCCATAGAAATAAAGCGGAGAGTGTTGATCAAGCCGTGATCCACCCCGAGTCCTGGTTATGGTCCAGACCGCGGGGGCGTAGACCCCCGGAACACCCTCCAGGTATACCCCAGGTATATCCAAGGGACAAATAACACGGAAACAGAAGAAGAATATTACCTAGGAATAGGCAAAAGAATGGGAAAAGTCAAAAGAATAGGACCAAGGATTAATAAAAAGAATATGACCTAGGAATAGACAAAAGAACAGGACCTACAGTCTTAATGACCCTGTGACTTGACTGGGAAACAGGTGTTTTGAGGGGGTCAGTCCCTGAGTCTTGATGTAGTAGTTTTGAGGGGGTCAGTCCCTCAGTCTTGATGTAGTAGTTTTGACGGGGTCAGTCCCTCAGTCTTGATGAAGTAGTTTTGAGGGGGTCCGTCCCTCAGTCTTGATGAAGTAGTTTTGAGGGGGTCAGTCCCTCAGTCTTGATGAAGTAGTTTTGAGGGGGTCAGTCCCTCAGTCTTGATGTAGTAGTTTTGAGGGGGTCAGTCCCTTAGTCTTGATGTAGTAGTTTTGAGGGGGTCAGTCCCTTAGTCTTGATGTAGTAGTTTTGAGGGGGTCAGTCCCTCAATCTTCTAAGGATAGTTGAAAAAATGCTGTTGAACTAGAAGTGATTTCTAGGAATGTTCACTACTAGAAGTTAGATACGAATGATGTTATTCTAGGTAGATGTAGTAGAGATAGAAGTAGATGAGAAAGAGAGAGAGAGAGAGAGAGAGAGAGAGAGAGAGAGAGAGAGAGAGAGAGAGGGAGAGAGAGAGAGAGAGAGAATGAGAGAGAGGCAGTTCTTGCTATCTTATTGGAGAATCTTGGCCTCTCTCTCTCTCTCTCTCTCTCTCTCTCTCTGGATATAAAAACTTAGATCTTCCTCCTTCTCCACAACTTACAACACTGACTTACCTTCCCATGTCCAAGTTTCTCTTCAACTTAGCTGGAGACTTTAAAGATCACCCCTTGGTAGGGAGACTAACTTAAGAACACAACTGGTCAGAAACTAACTTAGAACACCACTGGTAAGAGACTAACTTAGAAACACCTGTTGTTATCCTAGCTACTGTTGATTCTAGCAAGTCCGCAGAACTTAAGTAACAGCAATAACAAGAGCAGCAACAGAAACAGCATTATGCAGAACAACAGTAAAAACAGCAGCATAATGAAGAAGAACAGTGACAACGGCAGCGTTATGCAGAACAACAGCAGCAACAGTAACAACAGCAGAAGAGTAACAACAGCAGCAAGAGCAACAACCGAAGCAACAGTAACAACAGAAGCAACAGTAGCAACAACAAAAGCAACAGTAACAACAGAAGCAACAGTAACAACAGAAGCAACAGTAACAACAGAAGCAACAGTAGCAACAACAGAAGCAACAGTAACAACAGAAGCAACAGTAACAACAGAAGCAACAGTAACAACAGAAGCAACAGTAGCAACAACAGAAGCAACAGTAACAACAGCAGCAACAACGATAGTAACAACAACAACAGTAATAACAGCAGCAACAGACCGTTACCTTCACATTTAGAGTACAATCAAGGCGCAGGGTAACTTGTGGGAATACATAAGTAGGTACTCTGGCTGAGTACTGTTGCTAACAGGAGCTATAATGATGGCAACAGTGCAGCATCACCGCTGATCTCTGCTGCAAAATACAGCATAGATCCAGCACTATAGTGTAGAATACAGTAATAACTACCACCACTGTTACAACTATTACCACCACTGGTATAATTACTACCACCACTGGTACCACTACTACCACCACAACTACCACTACCACCACTAATACCACCACCACAGCACTACCCCTACCACAACAGCACCGCCACATCACCACCACAGTACCCCCACAGCACCACCACAGTACCCCCACAGCACCACCACAGTACACCCACAGCACCACCACAGTACCCTCACAGCACCACCACAGTACCACCTTAGTACCACCAAAGCACCCCCACAGCACCACCACAACACCCCCACAGTACCATCACAGTACCCCAACAGTACCACTTCAGTACCACCACAGCACCCTCACAGCACCACCACAGTACCCCCCACAGCACCACCACAGTACCCCAACAGCACCACCACAGTACCACCTCAGTACCCCCACAGCACCACCACAGTACCCATACAGCACCACCACAGTACCATCAGAGTACCCCCACAGTACCACTTAAGTACCACCACAGCACCCCCAAAGCACCACCACAGTACCCCACAGCACCATAGTACCCCTACAGCTCATCACAGTACCACCTCAGTACCACCACAGCCCGCTCACAGTAACACCACAGTACCCCCACAACACCACCACAGTACTACCTCAGTACCACCACAGCACCACCACAGTATCATCACAGTACCCCCACAGTAAAACTACAGTACCACCTCAGTACCACCACAGTACCCCCACAGCACCACCACAGTACTACCTCAGTACCACCACAGTACCCCACAGCACCACCACAGTACTACCTCAGTACCACCACAGCACCACCACAGTATCATCACAGTACCCCCACAGTAACAATACAATACCACCTCAGTGCCCCACAGTACCACCACAACCCCACAGTACTACCTCAGTACCCCCATACCACCACAGTATCATCACAGTACCCCCCCGCAACACCAAAGTACCACCTCAATACCACAGTACCCCCCCGCACCACCACAGTACTACCTCAGTCCCCACACCACCACCCATATCATCACAGTACCCCCCGTAACAATACGTAACCTCTCCCCCCCAGTACCCCACAGCACCACCCAATACTACCTCAGTACCACCACACACCACCACAGTATCATCCCCCAATACCCCCCCGTAAAATACAGTCCACCTCAGTACCACCACAGTACCCCCCAGCACCACCCAAATTCTCAGTACCACCACAGCACCACCACAGTATCATCACAGTACCCCCCCCGTAAAACACAGTACCACCTCAATCCCCACAGACCCCAACCACAAAACCCATACCACCACAGCACCACCACGGGTTACACAGCCCCCCAAAAAAAGTACCACCCAGACCCCCACAGCACCACCACAGCCCCCCAGCCCCAGCACCACCACAGTACACACAGTACCCCCACATAAAATCAGACCACCCAATACCCCCCAGACCACCCCCGACCCCTCGACCACCACAGGCCCCCAGTCCACCACAGCACCACAATCAACCCAACCCAAGTACCACCACAGCACCAAGCCCACCCAGCACCACCCAGCCCCCCCAGACCACCACAGTCCACCCACACCCCACCACAGTCCACCACAGCACCCACACGCCACCACAGCACCCCCCCCGTACCACCCAGCACCCCCCCAGCCTGGGGCCATACAGCACCACCAACCACAAATTCCCCCCAGCCCCCCACAGTCCCCACCACTACCACGCACCACCACACACCCCCCCGACCCCCCCAGCACCACACAGCAATGGCAATACGGGGGCGAAACAAAAATTTCACACAACACAGCAAACACAACAATTTGCACACCGCCACACAACCGGCAGCATCAAACAGTACAGAAACCACCACAACACACACAAACCCGCATTTCCCAACACACGCAGCTTGGGAGTACCATGTACCAGCAAGAAAACAACACAACCGCACCA
>WNWK01029543.1:0-24314 GCA_009830355.1 Cherax destructor
AAATTAAGACTATGAGGTAGAATTAAGACTATGAGAGGTAGAATTAAGACTATGAGGTAGAATTAAGACTATGAGGTAGAATTAAGATATGAGGTAGAATTAAGACTATGAGGTAGAATTAAGACTATGAGGTAGAATTAAGACTATGAGGTAGAATTAAGACTATGAGGAAGAATTAAGATTATGAGGTAGAATGGTAGTTGGATATAAAAGTGAAAATTTAATGATAAGAGGGTATTAGAATTTTGGGGAATTTTTTTTATATATGATTCATAACAGTAATCGTGGACAGTGGGTTTACTACATATTATTCTAATTGTGTTAACCCAGCCTCACTCAGGAATGTTTTTAGTTCATATTGTGTTGCAATGAAATACGTCTTCCCAGTGGGCGGTTTCCTAACTGCGATTTTACCATCCCTCACAAAGCACTGATGAATTTTTTGGGCATTGAGTAATTTTCTTAATCGATAAAGGAGGTTTTGTCTTGTTTTGGTAAGACATTCATTAACGTACACATCAGATTTCATAGCTATGGATGTTTTTAGTAGGTTGTTTCTTTGCAAGCTGGTATTGAATTTTAATAGCACTGTTTTTTTCCCTGCTTGGTAGCCCATCAGTTTGCAATGTTATAGTTCATCACTACGTATGTTTAGGCTGAGGTGGTTTCACTGAGATAACACCTGCAAGGTAATGTAGAAGCTTATCAAGGGAAGAATGACACAACACCTGCAGAGAAGTGTCCATAAACAATAACCTGCATGGGCTAAGCGATGACAAATCTTACCTTACTAACTTGTTGGAGTTTTGTGAGAAAATAACAGATGTGTAACGAGAGAGAGAGAGAGAGAGAGACAGACAGACAGACAGACACACACACACACAAGCGTGTATAACAGGAAGGGCACTGGAATGGATCAGGGAATACCTCACAGGGAGGCAACAACGGGTCATGGTGCGTGATGAGGTATCACAGTGGGCGCCTGTGACGAGCGGTGTACCGCAGGGGTCAGTCCTAGGACCAGTGCTATTCTTGCTATATGTGAATGACATGACGGATGGGATAGACTCAGAAGTGTCTCTATTCGCGGATGATGTGAAAATAATGAGGAGAATCACATCGGAAGAGGACCAGGCAGGGCTGCAAACAGACCTGGACAAGCTCGACATCTGGTCTAGCAGTTGGCTTCTCGAATTCAATCCCTCCAAATGCAAAGTCATGAGGATCGGAGAAGGGCAAAGAAGACCGCTGACAGAGTACAGGCTAGGTGGACAAAGGCTACAAACCTCAACAAAGGAGAAAGACCTTGGGGTGAGTATAACACCAAGCACGTCTCCGGAAGCACACATCAACCAGATAACCGCGGCAGCATATGGGCGACTGGCAAACTTAAGATTAGCGTTCCGTTACCTTAACAAGGAATCGTTCAAGACACTGTATACCGTATACGTCAGGCCCATACTAGAGTATGCAGCACCAGTCTGGAACCCACACCTGGTCAAGCACGTCAAGAAACTAGAGAAAGTGCAAAGGTTTGCGACAAGGTTAGTTCCACAACTCAGGGGTCTGTCTTATGAAGAAAGGTTGAGGGAAATAGGACTAACAACACTGGAGGAAAGAAGGGTCAGAGGAGACATGATAACGACATACAAAATACTGCGGGGAATTGACAAGGTAGATAGTGACAGGTTGTTTCAGAGAGGGAACACAGAAACAAGGGGACACAACTGGAAGCTGAAGACTCAGATGAGTCAAAGGGATGTCAGGAAACATTTCTTCAGCCACAGAGTAGTCAGGAAGTGGAATGGACTAGAGAAAGATATAGTGGAGGCAGGAACCATACATAGTTTTAAGACAAGGTATGATAAAGCTCATGGAGCAGGGAGAGCAGAGACCCAGTAGCAGACAGCGAAGAGGCGGGGCCAGGAGCTGAGTCTCGACCCCTGCAACCACAATTAGGTGAGTACAATTAGGTGAGTACACAGACAGACAGACAGAGACAGAGACCGGTAGGATGTGAGCGGCCTTACTGTTCTGTACAAGGCCAATACTGTCAAAGTACCACACTTGGCTCCACTTCGAGGACAGTGAGAAGTGAGCTTCTACACCACAAGACGGGCAGCCAGCAGCAACTACACTCTGGCTGTAACCTTCTCCAGAACATCACTACATCTGAGATCATTTACTCCCAGAAAGACTCGAGTCTGGAACATGTTCGTACAGCATAATGGCATCAACGAAATAAAGTCAGCTGATCAAATGAAATTGCTGGCCCACAGATGGCTCCAACTTCATCCTGTTCCATACTTGTATGTCTCAATAAAAATGCTTATAAATGAGCTGATGTAGGTAACAGCTCTTAGCTTGTAAATAAGGTTAGGAATCCTTAACCTAAAACTGCAAAACCCTGTGTAAGAGAGAGAGAGAGAGAGAGAGAGAGAGAGAGAGAGAGAGAGAGAGAGAGAGAGAGAGAGAGAGAGAGAGAGAGAGAGAGAGAGAGAGAGAGAGAGAGAGAGAGAGAGAGAGAGAGAGAGAGAAGAGAGAGAGAGAGAGAGAGAAAGAAAAGAAGAGAGAGAAAGAAGTAGAAGAGAAAGAAGAAGAATGAAGAAGAAGAAAGAGAAGAAGGAGAAAGAGAGAATAGAGAGATAGAATAGAGATGATGAGAGAAGATGATTGATATGATGTGAGTAAAAATGAGAAATAGAAGATGAAGAGTAAGAAAAGTAAATGTGATTAGAGAAGATGAAGAGAGAGAAAAGTGGACTGCAAGAAGAGGTTTGATAGTGTACCTCACAATAGGCTGGGGAAAAACTTGACATTCAGGTCGGGATAACAGTGAACGTACTCCGGTTGATTAGAGAATATAATAAAGGAAGGAAGCAAAGGAAAACCGCCAGAATGGGAGAGAACCGGGGTGCAAAGATCGGTATTATGACCTGTACTGTTCCTGGCTATGTGATTGGCATCCCAGATGTGATTGATTCGGATACATCCTGTTTGTTGTTGATGTAAATCTAATGAGGAAAATTAAGACAGATGAAGAGAAGGAAAAGACTCCAAATGTGTCTGGACATATTGTAAGAGTGGTCAGATAAATGGCTGCTTAAATTCAACCTCAGTAAATGCAAGGTAACGAATATTGGGGAAGGAATGAAAAGACCAAAAACGGGGTACAGACTATGGAGACAGAGGCTGCAGACTTCAAAGAAAAAGAGGTAGGATTAAGCATAGTTTCTATTATAACGCAAGAGACTCACATAAGCCAAGTAACCTCTACAGTCATTGCTGATCTAAGAACAGCCTTCAGGAATCTCAACAGTTATTGCGGGTTCTCTAAACAACACACGTTCTATAGATCCATCCTGGAGTATGAAGCACCAGTATGGAGCCTACACCTGATGAAGAGGAAGTGCAGAGGTATGTAACAATGCTGAGCTAAGGCACATGAACTACGAGGCGCCTAACGGAATGTACCTAACGACATTGGAGGGCAGAAGAACCATGGGGAACATAACTTGAAGACTACTCAGGGATATTATTGATTAGGTAGACAGTGTTATGCTGTTTGAGAGGTGAGAAATAAGTACATAGGGACACCGTTGAAAGTTAAATACACAGATAAGCCACAAGGATGTTAGGAAGTATTTCTTTAGTCTCGGGGTGGTTGGGAAGTAGAATGATCATGTTGAGGAAGTGGTGGAGGCAGACTCCATACATAGTTTTAAGAGCAGGTACGATAGAGCCCACGAGGCCAAGAGGGAATCTGAGTGAATATGAAGAATGGCAACAGACAGGGCCAGGAGCTGTAACTCGACCCCTATAACCACAATCAGGCGAGTACTTGTATTTTGCCGTACAAGAAATTTATTTAAACCCTTAACTAAAATATATATATACAATAAATTTATAAATATATAAAATTTTGTGCCTCATAAAATATATAGAAATAATTTTTTACCAGCCTTATTACTTTTATAATTCGTAAAACACAGTATTTAAAAAATTACTTATTAATTAATATCTTATTAATATTAATTATTGCTGGTGTAAATTAGTGACTCAGGAAGAACACAGCGGGGCCAGGAGCTGTGACTCGACTCCTGCAACCACAAAGGTGAATACACACAAACACACACACATTTACACTCGCCTTAATTAAAGGTTAGATTTGTCAGGAAAGAGAACAAGTGTTTCCTGACCCACAGCTGGAGCTTTCTGTCATCTGACCGACGCCTTCCACTGGCTTACAAAACCACAACTTCAAAAATAACCATCATACAAATTGCCTATAACATGATAACACACAAGGGTAGAAAGTGGGGTTAGAGGTTATCAAGGTTCCAGGAGCGAAACGTTTCCCAGATGTTTAGTGTTTTCTCACCTTACTAAACCGATGATTACTTACACCTGCTGTCACTGTTCACCTAGCAGTAAGTAGGTACCTGGGTGTTAGTTACCTTACACCTGCTGTCACTGTTCACCTAGTAGTAAGTAGGTACCTGGGTGTTAGTTACCTTACACCTGCTGTCACTGTTCACCTAGTAGTAAGTAGGTACCTGGGTGTTAGTTACCTTACACCTGCTGTCACTGTTCACCTAGTAGTAAGTAGGTACCTGGGTGTTAGTTACCACACCTGCTGTCACTGTTCACCTAGTAGTAAGTAGGTACCTGGGTGTTAGTCACCTTACACCTGCTGTCACTGTTCACCTAGTAGTAAGTAGGTACCTGGGTGTTAGTTACCTTACACCTGCTGTCACTGTTCACCTAGTAGTAAGTAGGTACCTGGGTGTTAGTCACCTTACACCTGCTGTCACTGTTCACCTAGTAGTAAGTAGGTACCTGGGTGTTAGTTACCTTACACCTGCTGTCACTGTTCACCTAGTAGTAAGTAGGTACCTGGGTGTTAGTTACCTTACACCTGCTGTCACTGTTCACCTAGTAGTAAGTAGGTACCTGGGTGTTAGTCACCTTACACTTGCTGTCACTGTTCACCTAGTAGGAGGTACCTGGGTGTTAGTCACCTTACACCTGCTGTCACTGTTCACCTAGTATAAGTAGGTACCTGTGTTAGTTACCTTACACCTGCTGTCACTGTTCACCTAGTAGTAAGTAGGTACCTGGGTGTTAGTTACCTTACACCTGCTGTCACTGTTCACCTAGTAGTAAGTAGGTACCTGGGTGTTAGTTACCTTACACCTGCTGTCACTGTTCACCTAGTAGTAAGTAGGTACCTGGGTGTTAGTTACCTTACACCTGCTGTCACTGTTCACCTAGTAGTAAGTAGGTACCTGGGTGTTAGTTACCTTACACCTGCTGTCACTGTTCACCTAGTAGTAAGTAGGTACCTGGGTGTTAGTTACCTTACACCTACTGTCACTGTTCACCTAGTAGTAATTAGGTACCTGGGTGTTAGTTACCTTACACCTGCTGTCACTGTTCACCTAGTAGCAAGTAGGTACCTGGGTGTTAGTTACCTTACACCTGCTGTCACTGTTCACCTAGTAGTAAGTAGGTACCTGGGTGTTAGTTACCTTACACCTGCGGCCACTGTTCACCTAGTAGTAAGTAGGTACCTGGGTGTTAGTTACCTTACACCTGCTGTCACTGTTCACCTAGTAGTAAGTAGGTACTTGGGTGTTAGTTACCTTACACCTGCTGTCACTGTTCACCTAGCAGTAAGTAGGTACCTGGGTGTTAGTTACCTTACACCTGCTGTCAATGTTCACCTAGTAGTAAGTAGGTACCTGGGTGTTAGATACCTTACATCCTCACTACTCTGGGTTATCCTGGGTGGTTAACCTTCCTTTCCCTGGGTTATCCTGGGTGGTTAATCCTCCCTACCCTGGGTTATCCTGGGTGGTTAACCCTCCTTACCCTGGGTTATCCTGGGTGGCTAACCCTCCCTTCCCTGGGTTATCATAGGTGGCTAACCCTCTCTACCCTGGGTTGTTAACCTTCCCTACCCTGGGTTATCCTGGGTGGCTAACCCTCCCTTCCCTGGGTTATCCTCTTTAGTTAAACCTCCCTACCCCGGGTTATCCTGGATTGCTAACCTTCCCTACCCTGGGTTATCCTCGGTGGCTAACCCTCCCTACCCTGGGTAATCATGGGGGGTTAGCCTTCTTTACCCTGGGTTATCATGGGTGTCTAACCTTCCTTACCCTGGGTTATCATGGGTGGCTAACACTCCCTACCCTGGGTTATCCTGGGTGGTTAACCTTCCCTACCCTGGGTTATCATGGATGGCTAACCTTCCCAACCCTGGCTTATCCTGGGTAGGGAAGGTTAATCACCCATGATAACCCAGGGTAGGGAGGGTTAGCCACCCATAATAACACAGGGTAGGGAGTGTTAACCACCCAGAATAACCCAGGGTAGGGAGGGTTAACCACCCAGCATAACCCAGGGTAGGGAGGGTTAACAACCCAGAATAACCCAGGGTAGAGAGGGTTAACCACCCAGTATAACCCAGGGTAGGGAGGGTTAACCACCCAGCATATTATTATTATAATCAAAAGAAGCGCTAAACCACAAGGGTTATACAGCACAGTGGGGCAGGGTAGGATGCAGGGATAATGGGTAGTAAGAGGGAGAGGGATGATTAGGAGGGTATGGAGCACAGCAGGGCAGTGGATAGTGCAGGGATAGAGGGTAGCAAGAGATTGAGGTAGAAGGGACTGAGGGAGGTGCTAGAGGTATCATCTTCAGAGTTTGTGTAGTAAGTCAGTTTCTGTCAAAAAGTCAACAAGAGAGTCAGGATTAAAGGAGGGTCCATCTGCAAGAAGGGAAGGTAAAGAAAGAGCAGCAGAGCGAAGACGTCATTGGAGGTAAATTCTGCGTGCTCGTTGATAGAGTGGGCAGTCCAACAGAATATGTCGAACAGACACTGGAACCTGACAATGCTCACAGAGAGGGGCAGGGAGCCTCTCCATGAGATACCCGTGAGTAAGACGAGTGTGGCCGATGCGAAGACAGGAGAGTGTAGTCTCCCAACCTCGACATTGGTGACAAGAAGAAGGCCAGAAACCTATAACCGGTTTAATAGAATGAAGTTTGTTATTTAGCAGGTCGGACCAACGTTGTTGCCAACGGGTGTGAAGGTGGGTAGCAATGACCGCAAAATAGTCCGTAAATGGAACACCTCTATATGAAACTGGAAGGTCATGTACTGCTGACCGCGCAGCAGTGTCTGCCTGTTCATTGCTCTGTATGTCAACATGACCAGGGACCCAACAAAAAACAATATCTTTGTTTTTGCTAAAGATACTGAGTAAACAAAGCTGGATACAAAGAACTAGGGGGTGAGGTGTATCAAATTTTCGGATAGCGTGTAAGGAACTAAGGGAGTCTGAAACGACCACAAATGGTGACACAGGCATAGATGCAATACGGATAAGTGCCACAAGAATGGCATACAATTCAGCCGTAAATATGCTAGCCGATGTTAATAGATGCCCTCGCACGACGCTGTCCGGAAACACTGCTGCGAATCGGACGCCGTCAGAAGACTTAGATCCATCGGTGTACACTACGAAAATGGTCTAGAAAAAGAGAGTGAGAATATATCTGGTCACCATAATCGAGTTTCCATAAAATTAGGACTGAATGCAGGCAAAGGAGAGTTCTACGACCAGCCCCCCATGAAAGTTGTGCTAGGGTTTTAAGGAGGTTCAGCCGGCTATGACAAGTCGCCTTCAGAGAGGTAATGTGAGGTTTCCAGGACAATCGACGGTCAAACAGGAGGCCGAGAAACCTGACTGTATCACGTTCTGGGATACGTGAGCCGTATAGGTACAATGGATGATCAGAGACCACTGAACGTCTAGTAAACGTAATTTGATGAGTTTTGCCACTAGAATATTTAAACCCATGAGTGGTGGCCCAATCGGAAATACGGTTGATGGCATGCTGGAGGGAAACTAATGAACCCCAATGGAAATAAGTCACTCTGTCTGACTTTTTTGGGTTATTCTAGGGTTTCTACACATATGCTGCTATGTATGATAATCTAAGTAACTGTATTTGTGTATACTTGAATAAACTTACTTACTTACTTACTAACTGCAATGAGGTGACAGTCAGCGCCCGCACAAGCTATAGCAAAGTCATCCACATAAAGCGATGACCAAATATTGGATGGGAGAACAGATGCCAGATTATTTATATTATTATTGTAATCAAAAAAAGAGCTAAACCACAGCGGTTATACAGTGCAGCTGGTTAGGACAGGATGCAGGGAGAATGGATTGTAAGAGGGAGATGGATGATTAGTAGGGTATGGAGTGCAGCAGGACAGTGGATAGTGCAGGGATAGAGGGTAGCAAGAGATCGAGGTAGAAGGGACTGAGGGAGGTGCTAGAGGTATAATCTTCAGAGTTTGTGTAGTAAGTCAGTTGCTGTCAAAAAGTCAATGAGAGAATCAGGATTAAAGGAGGGTCCATCTGCAAGAAGGGAAGGTAAAGAAAGGGCCGCAGAGCGAAGACGCCATTGGAGGAAAAATTCTGCGTGCTCGTTGATAGAGTGGACAGTCCAACAGAATATGTCGAACAGACATTGGAACCTGACAATGCTCACAGAGAGGGGCAGGGAGCCTCTCCATGAGATACCCGTGAGTAAAACGAGTGTGGCCGATGCGTAGACGGGAGAGTGTGGTCTCCCAACTTCGACATTGGTGACAATAAGAAGGCCAGAAACCTATATTCCGTTTAATAGAATGAAGTTTGTTATTTAGCAGGTCAGACTAGCGTTGTTGCCAACGGGTGCGAAGGTGGGTAGCAATGACCGCAAAATAGTCCTCTATATGAAACTGGAAGGCCATGTACTGCTGACCGCGCAGCAGTGTCTGCCTGTTCATTGCCCTGTACATCAACATGACCAGGGACCAAACAAAAAACAATATCTTTGTGCTTGCTAGAGATACGGCGTAACCAAAGTTGGATACGAAGAACTAGGGGGTGAGGTGTATCAATTTTACGGATACCCTGTAAAGCACTAAAGGAGTCTGAAACGACCACAAATGGTGACACAGGCATAGATGCAATACGGATAAGTGCCACAAGAATGGCATACAATTCAGCCGTAAATATGCTAGCCGAGGGTAACAGATGCCCTCGCACGACGCTGTCCGGGAAGACTGCTGCGAATCCGACACCGTCAGTTGACTTTGAACCATCGGTGTATACTGCGATGGCATGGGAATGAGAACAGAAGTGGTCTAGAAAAAAAGAGCGAGAAGCCGCCGTAGGTAGCTGGGCTTTCACGCAAGGTAGAGGAATAGAACAGACACGGACAGTAGGAACTTCCCAAGGGGGAAGGGGAAAGGGAGATGTCACATGAACGTATAATGGTGGTAGTTGAAGGGAAGACAAGTGTGAATGTAGACGAAGAGAAAAGGGACGAAGTAAACAGGGGCGAAGGACAAATAAAGAGCGCCTATTAACATCTGTGACAATCCTATACATGGAAGGATTGTGGAGGTCATGGGAGCGAACATAATAGCAAATGCAATGTGCATCACGGCGATCGGATAAGGATGGAATGTTCGCTTCTACATAGAGGCTCTCAACCGGGAAAGAAAGAAATGCACCAAGGCATAAGCGTAATCCCTGGTGATGAATGGGATTAAGGCTGGAAAGAGTAGCAGGGGAGGCCGCCGAATATATCTGGTCACCATAATCGAGTTTCGATAAAATTAGGGCTGAATGCAGACGGAGGAGAGTTCTACGATCAGCCCCCACGAAAGATGTGCGAGGGTTTTTAGGAGGTTCAGCCGGCTATGACAAGTTGCCTTCAGAGAGGTAATGTGAGGTTTCCAGGACAATCGACGGTCAAACAGGAGGCCGAGAAACCTGACTGTATCACGTTCTGGGATACGTGAGCCGTATAGGTACAACGGATGATCAGAGACCACTGAACGTCTAGTAAACGTAATTTGATGAGTTTTGCCACTAGAAAATTTAAACCCATGAGTGGTGGCCCAATCGGAAACTCGGTTGACGGCATGCTGGAGGGAAACTGCAATGAGGTGACAGTCAGCACCCACACAAGCTATAGCAAAGTCATCCACATAAAGCGATGACCAAATCTTGGATAGGAGAACTGATGCCAGATTATTTATAGCAAGGAGAAAGAGTGTTGTGCTCAGAACACAACCCTGGGGGACACCTTTAGCTTGGAAAAAGTCCGGGGAAAGCTCATTACTAACCCGGACACTGAAATATCTTTCAGTTAAGAAAGCCTTAAGGAAAAATGATAGATTGCCTCGGAGGCCTAAGGAGTGGGCCTGGGTCAAGATATTATTTTTCCAAGTTGTGTCATAAGCCTTCTCAAGATCGAAAAAGATGGCGATAACCGAGTGGTTATTGGCAAAGGCATTACGAATATATGTATCCAAGCGCAGTAAGGGGTCAACGGCAGAACGGCCCTTACGAAAGCCATATTGACTAGTGGAGAGACTACTGTGCTTCTCTAAATACCACATCAAACGTCTATTAACTAGACGTTCCATCACCTTGCAAACTGCACTGGTAAGAGCGATGGGACGGTAGTGGGAGGTATCATGTCTCGTAGTACCCAGTTTGCGAAAAGGGAGAACAATAGCAGACTTCCACAGTTGGGGAATAACTCCTTGCGACCATATAAGATTAAAGAGTCGTAAGAGGACAGTAAGAGCAGACTGATGTAAATGCTGTAGCATACGAATATGTATGCCGTCTGGCCCAGCTGCCAATGACCAGCAAGCAGAGAGTGTTGCCTCCAGTTCTTGAAGGGTAAAAGGCACATTATAAGATTCTTCTCTGAGAGAAGAAAAATCATATTTCTTAAACTCGCTGGCAGACTTAGAAGAAAAGAACGATGGGCATAGATGGAGCCCCTGAGAAATGCGGACCAGATGATTACCAATTTCAGTGGCAACGGCAAGAGGGTGTGCTATATCGACACCGGCAACCTGAAGAACAGGAGCCGGGTCAGGGAAGAATTTACCACTCAATTTCCGAACTTTCTTCCAGACTGCACTCATTGAGGAAGCCGAAGTGACTGTAGAAATGTAATCTCGGCAGCAAGTGCGTATAGCGTCAGGTATGACACGGCGAGCAATAGCTCTCTTCTGCTTAAAATCAAGGAGTCTCTCTGTGGTTCTGTTATACCAATACCACCCCCACGTACTGCCCGAGCACAAGCAGGAGACCACCAAGGCACGCACTTTTGAGAATGCTTGCCCGAGGTTTGGGGGATAGAATGTGAAGCTGCCGTGAAGACGGAGGACGAAAATAGATGTAAAACCTCATCAATGGAGGACGAGGAAGGAACCTCATGAAAGGCAGTAAGATGGGTGTAAAGGTCCCATTTCGCCAGGTCAAATTACCAGCGTGGCTACGAGGAGGTGGAGAATATGAAAGGGACCTAAGGATGATTGGGAAATGATCGCTATCATGTAAGTCCGGGAGGACAGACCAGATGAAGTCAAGGACAGTTGATGAAGAGCAGATGGAAAGATCGATGAAGGAGAAAGAATGAGTTCGGGGATCAAAATGGGTAGGAGTACCTGTATTTAAAACATGGAAGGGTAGAGAAGCAAGAAATGCCTCCAACTGAACGCCACGGGAGTCACAGTGCGACCCTCCCCAAAGAAAATGGTGTGCGTTAAAATCGCCAAGTAACAGAAGGGGTGGCGGCAAGGAAGAAACCAGAAAAGCAACATGTGGGATAGATAATGCCCGAAAAGGGGAGAGATACAAATTTTTGATTGATTTTGCCACCAAAGTGGCATGTAATCATGTAATCTCAATAACCAAATGTAATTCTTTGTATCATGTCCAAATAAAAATTATTATTATTATTATTATTATTGTGCACCCCATATCCATCCTGTGGACAGTAGCGCAAGAGCATATGGATACACAAAAGGCCTAGGAACGAGGCCCCAAAAGGGTTAACAATTGTACATTTGGGTTTATATCTACAGTTCACTTATCTGTTACAAGCACATTTAGGAAATTTGTTTATTATAACTGGTATCTTATTTTCATTAATAAGATATCTTGACATGTCACATAGGTTATTATACTGTCTATCTCTGTATTCCTCAATAAGTGGACAATTAAGCACATAGTGTTCAAGACAGTGACCATATGCCTGATCACATAATTAGCATTTAGTTTGATCATCATCTGTGTCTCCCAAACTGCCATAAGTACTTGTAGCCAAGCCTAAGTCTAAGCCTGGCCACTACAACATCAGTCAGTCTGTTCACATTGCAAGTGGCTCAAAGTAACAGAGAGTATACCACTTATTCAAGTGGATATGGACTGAAATGTAATGCAGAGAAGAATGAACAAAGAGCTGACATTATGGAATACCACTGCGTATAAGGAGAGCACTTTCGTTAAAAGTTCCATCGGAAAAAGGATCCGATGAATATAATAAATCATAGCACGTAAAGGGACGGATAACAGCGGAGTGCAATTTGGGTTCTTGTAAACAGACTCCAACAGGGGAAAACTGGGAAAGCAACACCTGAAGCTCACCCTGGTTACCCCTGAGGCCTTGGATATTCCACTGGAAATAAGCCATGATTTATGGAGAGAAAGATACAAGTCGAAGGTAGAGGTATCTATGGACTAATAGGGTTAAAAAAGTCTACGTTTGGAGGCAGCAGAAGACTTGTAAGCAGCGAAGGATAGGAATGCTGTGAAGGAAGGAGGGGTGTAGACGGAGATGAGGTAGGAGGAGGAACAGGAGGTGGAGCGGTGTCCATCAATATTCCAGTCTCCGTAACATATTGTGCGAAAGCTTCCAGCGTTTCAGAAGACAAAAATGCAGAATGTGGGACCACATTAGAGATGGAAGGAGGAAGGGGATGAGCAACAATTGGGGAGACTATGGACTGTACTAAAGTAGGGGTTGAGGAAATGGAAGAGGAAACTGTCGACGGGGTTTGGGAGGGGACAGGAGTGGAAGCAACCTGTGAAGGGGTAGTAGAAGAAGAAACTTGGGAGGTGACAGGGGATAAAGGTATCGGACGAGAAGGAGGATGAACCTCCACACATGTAACAGAACTAGTTGGAGGTGAGAAACCAGGCATAGAAACTGGGAAGGAAAAATGTGCAGGATGGAAAAGGAAAGGAGGGGAGAGAGGAGAGTTTAACAATGTTTTTTTTTTGCCGGACTTCTGAGAAGAGGGGTGGTGATAAGGTGGTGTTGGATGAGGGCGTGTAGACACAGAACTGTGCGAGTGAGTAGAGGAAGGGGTGAGGACAGTATGGGGTGCCGAGGTAGGGACCTCGGAGCCAAGAACAGGAAAAGAATTTGACTGAGGATGGAGCGACCACAGAGGAAGCCATGGGAGTTGGGACCCTAGAAGTGGGGGGACGTTTAGCAACGCGAGAATAGGAAATACGGGGGAGTCTCCATTGAAGGCGTAGATGAGAGGCAGCCATAGCATATGTGAAGCCTTCCAGCTCTTTGAGACAACAGATTTCCCACTCATTTAGGTAAACCTGACAACGGCGAGAGTAAGATGGATGCGCCTCACGACAGTTAAGGCAAGAGGGAGGTAGACTACAAGAAGAATTGACATGGTCGTCGGCACCACAGACTGGGCATTCGGCCATGGACCTGCAATATTTCACCGGATGACCAAAACGCCAGCAATTTCTACACTGTTGCGGTGTAGGGATCACCTTTCAAACTTATAAATGGTGACCTGCAATGTAGACCGAGGGTGGAAGGTCACTGCAGTCGAATGTTAAGCGAGCAATATTGCAAGGATATCGTCTTCGCCGGTGGGCAGGGAGGACAAAAGTGTCAACTTTGAGTATAGGTAGGTCCTGGAGCTCAAGCTGCTCCAGAATGTCATCACCACAGTTTTGGAAATTATGTTGGACAATGGTATGGGGTAGAATAACAGTGCCACTACAAGTGTTGAGAGAATGATGTTTTTCAATAATGACAGGAGTAGCATCTATGGACGTAAGGCAAGAAAGATCACGAGCTTGGTCAGCATTCTGGCCCATAACGATGCGTGTGCCACTTTTGAGAGCATGAAAGGCGATGTCTTTGCCCACATGGCGCAGGAGTGCCTTACAAATACTATGATTGGAAAGATAGGTAGTAGAAGAAGTCTGTCTCTGAGAAAAAACTTAGTCCATTGTGTAGTGTGAAATATAGTGTTTAAGGGGAGTGCGTGACGAGCTGGTCGTTTCTGAGATGCATGAGAAGGAAGTAACAAAGTATCATCATGTAAGGGTCTTGGGCATTTAGATGTGGGACCAGAATTGGTCCATCCTAGGTCGGGCGAGCAACCCGAAAAAGCAAGGTCAGAGAAGAGCGAAGGTCAGACGTATCAAAAGGGCCGGTCGGAACCCTGCTACCTGAAGTAGGTGACGAACCGGCACCAGCGAGAGGTACAGAGGTATTGGAAGTGTCTAAAGAGTGGTCCAATAATGAGGCTGGGTCAGAACAGGGTGCGGTAACAGGAAGGGACCCATGGGTAGTAGGTTAACGGATTGGGTCGTCCATGGTTAGGTTACTGCTTTCTTTTTGTTTTGTTTTTAAAAAGGAAAGAATAAAATAAAAATAAAAAATAATAAAAAAAGGGGGGAACGTGGAGGAATAGCTCCTAGGAGGAATGAAAGGGGCGTAAATCCCCCTCCATGCCCAAGAGGACCTCAGCACTGCAAGCAGTGCAGATGCTGCATGGAACCCGTGCCACACCCTACCCTTCACGCCAGTAAACCAGCAATCCGGGATAGCAACCTCACATCCACTGAGCCACCTCGGTGGACAAAAGAGAGGGCGGCCGGACACCTGCCACAAAGCATACCTCCTTCGGCCACCACCCCCAGAATCTAAAAGGTGGCCTCCAGATATACACCCGTCGCCCGAAAGGCACCCAAAGCCACCCACTGGGAGACTGGAGAGGGATCGGGACATCCCCAGGCGATCCAGATTCCACGGCAAACTACACCACCGCCAAGAACCTCAACGGAATGGGATGGACCACGATACCCTTCCCCCTACCTAGGAACTAGAATGCCTGTAGAGAGAATCTCACAGGGTAAAAATGGGAAGGGAATAAGGGAGGGATGAGGAGGAGGATGAGGAGGAGGAGGAAAGGGAAAAAGGGAGGATGAGGAAGATGGGATAGGGGAGGGGGGAATGGGGGGTAATTAGGTTCGGTCTGAGGAAGAAGACCAAGAGGTCCAATTCCTCAGACCGATATCTGCTCTGGTTGCCACCTCCCTAGTTAAGAACAATAATAATTTTTTTGAACTAGGCATAAGAATTAACAACTGGGCGTCTACACTGCAAACTGAATTGTTTGCAATCCTAATGGCACTAAATCTAACTTATGACACTGAGCTTGACTCTGTCACCATTACTGATTCTATGTCATCATTGAAGGCTCTTGACTCATATAATGACTCTAACAGCATGCTCATTGGAGAAGCCAGGTATAGATACTCAAAAATCCGGGACAAAGGAATTAATGTACAATTGCTATGGATTCCGTCACACATTGGATTACTCCTTCATGATAAAGTTGATATGTTAGCCAAGAAGAGCACCCAGAAGGAGAATGTAGAATATAACTTTGGTATATCTGTGTCTAGCATTAGGAATAATATTAGGAGAGAAATAAATAATGAAAATGATAGCTATAGGAATGCAGTTAGAAGCCTGAGTAGATCTATAACCCACTATGATAACATGAACATAGATAAGCATGATTATGGAGCAACTTGCAATGTGAATAGACTGACTGATGTTGTAGTGGCCAGGCTTAGGCTTAGTTACAAGTACTTCTGGCAGTTTGAGAGACACACAGATGATGATCAAACTAAATGTAAATTATGTGATCAGGCATATGGTCACTGTCTTGAACACTATGTGCTTAATTGTGCACTTATTGAGGAATATAGAGATAGACAGTATAATAACCTATGTGACATGTCAAGATATCTTATTCATGAAATAAGATAACAATTGTACTAAGCAAATTTCCTAAATTTGCTTGTAACAGATAATTGAAATGTAGATATAAACCCAAATGTACAATTGTTAACCCCTTTGGGGCCTAGTGCCTAGGCCTTTTGTGTATCCATATGCTCTTGCGCTACCGTCCACAGGATGGATATGGGGTGCACAATAAACTAGCCACTTCGGTGGCAAAATCTAATCTCAGACCGATAGCGTCTTTAGTTCGTCAAGGAGCCCCCCTTAAAGAGGCCACCCAGCATAACCCAGGGTAGGGAGGGTTAACCACCCAGCATAACTCAGGGTAGGGAGGGTTAACCACCCAGCATAACCCAGGGTAGGGAGAGTTAACCACCCAGCATAACCCAGGGTAGGGAGGGTTAACCACCCAGCATAACCCAGGGTAGGGAGGGTTAACCAACCAGCATAACCCAGGGTAGGGAGGGTTAACCACCCAGCATAACCCAGGGTAGGGAGGGTTAACCACCCAGCATAACCCAGGGTAGGGAGGGTTAACCACCCAGCATAACCCAGGGTAGGGTGGGTTAACCACCCAGCATAACCCAGGGTAGGGAGGGTTAACCACCCAGCATAACCCAGGGTAGGGAGGGTTAACCAACCAGCATAACCCAGGGTAGGAGGGTTAACCACCCAGCATAACCCAGGGTAGGGAGGGTTAACCACCCAGCATAACCCAGGGTAGGAGGGTTAACCACCCAGCATAACCCAGGGTAGGGAGGGTTAACCACCCAGCATAACCCAGGGTAGGAGGGTTAACCAACCAGCATAACCCAGGGAGGGAGGGTTAACCACCCAGCATAACTCCAGGGTAGGGGGGTTAACCACCCAGCATAACCCAGGGTAGGGAGGGTTAACCACCCAGCATAACCCAGGGTAGGGAGGGTTAACCAACCAGCATAACCCAGGGTAGGGAGGGTTAACCACCCAGCATAACCCAGGGTAGGGAAGGTTAACCACCCAGCATAACCCAGGGTAGGGAGGGTTAACCACCCACCATCTTGACCCTAAAACTTTGGTTAGAGTTGCAAAATAATGCATAAATACAAGTAACAAACACCTCTCACATATCCCACATACTCGATTCAGCCTCGGCAGAAATTCCGTAAAAAATAAATTGTACAGCCTGAGGACATTCATGAGTGCAAAAGATTATTACAAAGTCAGAATGCCAGACCTAATTGTGTAGTGACAACGGCCGCCCTTTCCTACCCTTATTATCCCTAAAATACTCTTTACTTTCATCCACCTCAGTTCTTCTCTTATTCTCTCCTCATTTGTAACTTGACAATGGTGCAGGATCGACCACAAGGTACCATCAGGTTCCTCTAAGTGCGGGTTTTTGATCAATTGTTCCCGCCACGGCGCTGAGTTTTTATTTTCCCGTAATGGTATTGTTTGCAAGCCTCGTAATGCATCAATCATTTCTCCACACTTAATAAATCTTAACTTTCATTATTAATAGTATACTGGCAAACTTGCAGTTACTCTCCATATATCACTCCTATGAGTTACCCACAGCGTAATAATAATAATAATAATAATAATAATAATAATAATAATAATAATAATAATAATAATAATAATAATAATATTTATTTCCACTAGTACGTAATTCAGCTTATACAAACCAAAGTTGACATCAATGACATACTATATATAAAGTCCCTAGTTATACCTTGAGAGAGTATCGGGGGTCAATGCCCCCGAGGCCCGGTCTGTGACCAGGCCTCGTGGTGGATCTGGGCCTTATCAACCAGGCTGTTACTGCTGGCCGCACGCAAGTCGACGTATGAACTACAGCTCGGCTGATCAGGTACTGATTCTATGCAGAGCATTTCGGGCAAATTAGGTCAATTTTCTCCTCAGGATGCGACCCACACCCGTCCACTAACACCCAGATGAACAGTGACAGTAGGTATTTTAAGGAAACACATTAGTGTTTCCACCCGTACCGGGGATCAAACCACGGACCTCAGTGTGTGAGCTGATTGCACTACGGGACACAATAATAAATACTGACAGTTAATGGATGGGCAAATGAAGAATTAAATGAAAATATATGAAAAATGCTTTCAGTATATATATATATATATATATATATATATATATATATATATATATATATATATATATATATATATATATATATATCATATATAAAATGGGCAATATACAGTTCAATACACTGAGGTATACCATACAAAATGTTATAATTATGGTTAACCTGCTTAGTTTGTGCGAGCGGGACTTCTTCTCTTGACATAAGTTCAACCTATACATGAGCTTACTAGGTAATCTGTTTTGACACCTGTACTTACTATATGGTGAGGTCCATCCCGGCTGTTGACACTACGACAACTGCACAGCGAACAAGCTCTTCGACTATGGCTGTTTTTGGCTACTTTCGTCTGGACAAGGACACTATTCAACCTGACCTTCACTTTGGTCTTCCTCAGGATCTACATAAGTTTTAAAAACTCGTTCTGTCTTTAAACTCCTCCTTGGTCCTTCTTCCTATATTATCTACGCAAATAAAGTATCTCCTTAACGCTTTCTTTTGTTGGTTTTACCATCAACTGGTCCCCAGACCATAAGGTTAGGAGTACAGTTGTGGCAAAACACGTCGACGTATCTTGAGAGCTACGAGTGACATGACTGACTTGCTGGATGACATGTCTGCTACAAACATGCCAATTGAAGACATTTCTCGACCTCCCTCTTATAATATCCTGAAACATCGCTGTACAACTTTTCAAACATGACATCCTGGTCTCGCCACCATTTATCAAGGACCCCAATCGAAAGTCACTGACTTTCTTGGGTTATCCTGGGTAATTTACACAATGGATAATAATTGTACTCATGTGTACCTGAGCACACGAGGGCTACATCTTTATTCCTAGCTAATCTGGGGCCTTGCATCAAGGCCCCAGATTTGTTCCCAGTGTTCTCTCACCACTCACATCTGGACAAAATGCACTAGCTGTGCGCAGTGTCCTAATTCTTCAGGCTCTCACCCTGCTGCCTCATAGCAGTGCCCAAAGCGCAACGAATATATCCTTTCCTTACGTAAGAATAATCCTACTAATCTGCCTAATCCTTACACTTGGTCATTTTCCAAGTTCACACATCCCTCGTTTCTCAAACCTGACACTCTGCCTCACCTACCTCTGCCACACCTTCCTCTGCCTCACCTACCTCTGCCTCACCTACCTCTGCCTCACCTACCTCTGCCTCCCCTACCTCTGCCTCCCCTACCTCTGCTCCTCTTCTATGCTGCTGATCTTAGTGATCAGTCAATCTCTCTCTTATCTCACATGACACTGTGAGCATAACTGACAATTATGCTGACGGCCACTTGCCTAGCAAAATATTTTGGTGCTGACTATCAAATTCTCAACTCCCTTCTCTCAGTAAAGAAGCCCCCAACCATTGTCTTCCTTTCTGATTGTTCCCTTCCATCTGCCACCAAAAATCCAGCTACACCCACCAACCTCCCCACAACACTACCTGACATGTCGCAGTCTGTCCCCAGTCCCACTACCTCTCTTCCATCTACCTTTATCCCCTCCATTATCACTACCACTTCCTCCCAACACCTCTTCCTTTGGCAGACCCCATTCACCTTCATACCAATTTCACTCATCAAAATCCCCTTCCTCATCCCACAAATCACGCTCTACTTCCACATGGTAGACTTGCAACTCTTCTATTGCCAAGTAACACGAACTGATATACTCCCGTACCCCGACTCTCTCCTCCTACACCCAAACGTCCTCGCTCCTCTGAGTACTTCACAAAACATACCACCCTAGATGGTGTAATGGTTATTATTATAATCAAATAGAAGCGCTAAACCACAAGGGTTATACAGCATGGTGTAATGGTACAATCATAATCATAATTTTTAAAGTGGTGGAGTGGTAAGCTAGCAGAAGGCCTCGGTCAGATGATCAAAAGCTCCAGCTGTGGGTCATCATATGACTAAGACCCGCGTTAGGAAACACTTGTCCTGTTTCCTGACAAACCTTACCTAACCTATGGTGTAACTATTATGGGCCCATAAAGGAGCTGGTACCCCAGAGTTTAGATTTTGCCACCGAAGTGGCTAGTTTATTGTGCACCCCATATCCACCCTGTGGACGGTAGCGCAGAGCATATGGATACACAAAAGGCCTAGGAACTAGGCCCCAAAGTGTGGAGAAAATTCTCCAAAGGAGGGGGGTATGCGCCCTTACTACCCTTGGTAAGGGCCCTTACCCTTTCCACCCTTAGGAAAGGGCCAGAGGAGGCGCGTCTGGCTGCATAAACAATTTAATTCATGCCAGATGTACTGTCAACAGTGTGTCAAGAATTGTGCTGACCACAGCAACACGAGGCACCTCGTGGCAAAAAGCAGCACGAGCGGTCAGATTGAATTTGGCCACCGCAAGAACGGGTCATACGACTCTAGTAGTCATGCGACGCGAGGCGACGTAAATCAACATAAACATTACTCGTTCGCGTCCGTTATATCATTTAATCTCCACTAACGTCGGGAAATAAGATAAGAACTCTGTTCCAGCGCGTTTAGTGATTAACATCAACATTGCAGTATATTCAGAAGTGTGCGCAGCTTCAGACTGCAAAAAGGAGAAACGTAGAGACAATCGCAAGTGAACTCCATCGAAACAAGACGGTGATTCTTCAGCGGCATTCTACAATCAAGACAGCATTTCCGCCGTATATGGTGGAGCCAACACCATCGTTCAAAGTTACACGAGCAAGGTAAGAATTGGATGTTCTTGTCAAGACAGGGAACTGCGCAGTTCTTGTATTCAAGAACCTTCAAATTTTTACCCACGACGGCGGTTATGCGTGGACTTTTTAGTCCAAAACAGTGAGTAAAACGCCTTTCAGTCCATCTAAGACTGAAATATGGACATACGCTCCTTTGGGGCAATAATTATGTACTCATATGTGATATTTTTTCCATACAGCCCTGTGGAGAGTGTGGCAATATATGGATCCCCTGAGAAGGTGTTGGTGGTGGCTGCGACATCTTGGATTCATCAAGAAGATAAGTAACATACAGTCCACGTTATTGTTGGAGCCCATCCTCCACACAAAGGGTTAACAATTGTACATTTGGATTTATATCTACAGTTCACTTATCTGTTACAAGCAAATTTAGGAAATTTGCTTAGTATAACTGGTATCTTATTTTCATTAATAACATATCTTGACATGTCACATAGGTTATTATACTGTCTCAATATTAAGCACATAGTGTTCAATACATTGAAATATACCTGATCACATAATTTGCATTTAGTTTGATCATCTGTGTGTCTCCCAAACTGCCAGAAGTACTTGTAGCCAAGCCTAAGCCTGGCCACTACAACAGCAGTCAGTCTGTTCACATTGCAAGTTGCTCCATATATAATGCCAACAAATCTAAAATAACATGATTTCATCATAGACGAGGTATCCCTCCCCTTGTCGAACCCAGAACCCCTATTTCACCAGCACCTTCACTTCACACATCATCCACCATAGTACTTTGAGTCAACCTTGACTGCAAATTACGAATGCAAACACACATCACAGCTAAGAGAACTATAGAGACTGCTGTGCTCCCTCGACTATACACACTCAAAGGTGCACATACCTCCACAAAACCTCACCTGTGCACTGGGATGCCAGCTGTTGCAGCGAATCCAGAATCGGGAGTTACGTTGGGTGCTTGACGTGAGATGGCAGGTCTTTGCCACGAGCGAGTCACTCCACCTCAGGACTGGCATAACAGATCTAAAAGTCTCCTGAAAAACACTGAGCAACAGACAACTTGACAGACTTGAGACATACAATGACTCCTGAACTACCTTGATGACACTATTAGATGCCTTCACAATCCTCTAAATCTCTTCCGAGCTTTTTACAATCCTCTTCCTATACCACTTTACACTTAACCTTATACACAGGTCACTTTTCCTGTCACTTAACGTTGAGTTTTTTCTAATGTAAACACCACCTTTACTATTATACTCTATCCTTGTCGTTATAACACCACAGCCAAAAACGTGCGTCCTTGTGTAGTGAAACGAGGAGCCTTGTCTAGTGTTGTTTGGGGCCACCACAAGGTCCCACCTCGCCTCACCAATTATGTTGTGCATATGCCACACTGTTCCTTTCCTGCTGGGTCTAGCCTTTGCTTTTTTTTTTCTTTTACTATAGCCTTTCCTCTTCCCCCATCCCTCTACTCTTCACCTATCACACTTCTTCCTCACCTTTTGTGGGTCCTCACCTTCGAGTTAGTTTTCCCGTCACACAAATACTGTGGACCACCATTACTGGACACCAGCTAGTCCTAGTTTAGTTAGTTGTGTCGCCTGAGTTGCTAGTTTATTGTGCACCCGCAGCTCATTCTGCGAGTGATAGCCCCCCAAAAAAAACAGGATTACAAAGGTCACAATGGGTCTTTGTCAGATCACACTGGGCATAGTTTAATCACAAAAAAAATATTACAATCATTTCATGCTTTACAATTTCTTCATATAGCCAATGTACACAATGCAATATGGAGATACACAAAGAAATTAAGTATCTTATTACAGCTAAAACATTCATTTATTTTGTTGGTCGATTCAGAAACAATTGAAAATGAAAATGTTTATGTCCTGGCAGAGCTTACAACGTGTGGGTTACATATTATAAAATATTAATTACAAAGTCCACTAGCATGCCTAGGCATGTCTAGGTATGTCCAGGCATGCCTAGACATACCTAGACATACCTAGGCATACCTAGGCATGCCTAGACATACCTAGGCATACATAGGCATACCTAGGCATGCCTAGACATACCTAGGCCTACCTACGCATGCCTAGACATACCTAGGCATACATAGGCATACCTAGGCATGCTTAGACATACCTAGGCATACGTAGGCATACCTAGGCATGCCTGGACATGTCTGGACCCCAATGGAAATAAGTCACTCTGTCTGACTTTTTGGGTTATCCTAGGGTCTCTACACATATGCTGCTATGTATGATAATCTACCTAGAGTTTACCTGGAGAGAGTTCCGAGGGTCAACGCATCCGCGGCCCGGTATGTGACCAGGCCTCATGGTGAATCAGAGCCTGATCAACCAGGCTGTTACTGCTGGCCGCACCCAGTCCGACGTACGAACCACAGCCCGGCTGGTCAGGTACTGGCTTTAGGTGCCTGTCCAGTGCCTGCTTGAAGACAGCCAGGGGTCTATTGGTAATCCCCCTTATGTACGCTGGGAGGCAGTTGAACAGTCTTGGGCCCCTGACACTTATTGTGTTGTCTCTCAACGTGCTAGTGGCACCCCTGCTTTTCATTGGGGGATGTTGCATCGTCTGCCGAGTCTTTTGCTTTCGTAGGGAGTGACTCTCGTGTGCAAGTTTGGTACTAATCCCTCTAGGATTTTCCAAGTGTATATAATAATGTATCTCTCCCACCTATATGGGGTGCACAATAAACTAGCCAGTTCGGTGGCAAAATCTAAAATCTAATCCCGCCTACATTCTAGAGAGTTCAGGTTTAGGAACTTCAAGCGCTCCCAGTAATTGAGGTGGTTTATCGCAGTTATGTGTGCCGTGAAGGTTCTCTGCACATTTTCTAGTTCAGCAATTTCACCTGCCTTGAAAGGTGCAGTTAGTGTGCAGCAATATTCCAGCCTAGATTGAACAAGCGACCTGAAAAGTGTCATCATGGGCTTGGCATCCCTGGGTTTGAAGGTTCTCATTATCCATCCTGTCATTTTTCTAGCAGATGCGATTGCTACAGTGTTATGGTCCTTGAAGGTGAGATCCTCTGACATGATCACTCCCAGGTCTTTGACATTAGTTTTTCACTCTATTGTGTGGTTGGAATTTGTTTTATACTCCGATGAAATTTTAATTTCCTCACGTTTTCCATATCGAAGTAATTGAAATTTCTCATCATTGAACTTCATATTGTTTTCTGCAGCCCATTTAAAGATTTGGTTGATATCTGCTTGGAGTCTTGGAGTGTCTTCAATGGTGGACACTGTCATGCAGATTCGGGTGTCATCTGCAAAGATTTAGATTTTAGATTTTGCCACCGAAGTGGCTAGTTTATTGTTCACCCCATATCCATCCTGTGGACGGTAGCGCAAGAGCATATGGATACACAAAAGGCCTAGGAACTAGGCCCCAAAAGGGTTAACAATTGTACATTTGGATTTATATCTACAGTTCACTTATCTGTTACAAGCAAATTTAGGAAATTTGCTTAGTATAACTGGTATCTTATTTTCATGAATAAGATATCTTGACATGTC
>WNWK01029544.1:0-24314 GCA_009830355.1 Cherax destructor
ATAAAATTATCGCTGAATGCAGGTGGAGGAGAGTGCTATGATCAGCCCCCACGAAAGATGTGCGAAGGTTTTTAGGAGGTTCTGCCGGCTATGACAAGTTGCCTTCAGAGAGGTAATGTGAGGTTTCCAGGACAATCAACGGTCAAACAGGAGGCCGAGAAACCTGACTATCACGTTCTGGGATACATGAGCCATATAGATACAACGGATGATCAGAGACCACTGAACGTCTAGTAAACGTAATTTGATGAGTTTTGCTACTAGAAAATTTAAACCCGTGAGAGGTGGCCCAATTGGAAACTCGGTTGACGGCATCCTGGAAGGAAACTGCAATGAGGTGACAGTCAGCACCAGCACAAGCTATAGCAAAGTCATCCACATAAAGCAATGACCAAATGTTGGATGGAAGAACTGATGCCAGATTATTTATAGCAAGGAGAAAGAGTGTTGTGCTCAGAACACAACCCTGGGGGACACCTTCAGCTTGGACAAAGTCCGGGGAAAGCTCATTACTAACCCGGACACGGAAATGTCTTTCAGTTAAGAAAGCCTTAAGGAAAAATGGTAGATTGCCTCGGAGGCCTAAGGAGTGGGCCTGGGTCAAGATATTATACTTCCAAGTTGTGTCATAAGCCTTCTCAAGATAAAAAAAGATGGCGATAACCGAGTGGTTATTGGCAAAGGCATTACGAATATACGTATCCAAGTGCAGTAAGGGGTCAATGGCAGAACGGCCCTTACGAAAGCCATATTGACTAGTGGAGAGACTACTGTGCGTCTCTAAATACCACATCAAAGGTCTATTAACTAGACGTTCCATCACCTTGCAAACTGCACTGGTAAGAGCGATGGGACAGTAGTGGGAGGTATCACGTAACCTTAGTACCCGGTTTGCGAAAAGGGAGAACAATAGCAGACTTCCACAACTTGGGAAGAACTCCTTGCGACCATATAAGATTATAGTCGTAAGAGGACAGTAAGAGCAGACTGATGTAAATGTTGTAGCATACGAATATGTATGCCGTCTGGCCCCGCTGCCAATGATCGGCAAGCAGAGAGTGTTGCCTCCAGTTCTTGAAGGGTAAAAGGCACATTATAAGATTCTTTTCTAATAGAAGAAAAATCTAAGGGCTTTAACTCGCTGGCAGACTTAGAAGAAAGGAACGAGGGGCATAGATGGAGCCCCTGAGAAATGCGGACCAGATGATTACCAATTTCAGTGGCAACGGCAAGAGGGTGTGCTATATCGACACCGGCAACCTGAAGAACAGGAGCCGGGTCGGGGGAGAATTTACCGCTCAATTTCCGCACTTTCTTCCAGACTGCACCCATTGAGGAAGCCGAAGTGACCGTAGAAACGTAATCTCGCCAGCAAGTGCGTTTAGCGTCACGTATGACACGGCAAGCAATTCCTCTCGTGCTTAAAATCAAGGAGTCTCTCTGTGGTTCTGTTATACCGATACCTGCCCCACGCAGCGCGTTTCAAACGTAATGCCCAAGCACAAGCAGGAGACCACCAAGGCACACACTTCTGAGAATGCTTGCCTGAGGTTTGGGAAATAGAATGTGAAGCTGCCGTGAAGACGGAGGACGAAAAGAGATATAAAACCTCATCAATGGAGGACGAGGAAGGAACTTCATGAAAGGCAGTAAGATGTGAGTAAAGGTCCCATTTCGCCCGGTCAAATTGCCAGCGTGGGCTACGAGGAGGTGGATAATACGAAGGGGACCTAAGGATGATTGGGAAATGATCGCTATCATGCAAGTCTGGGAGGACAGACCAGGTGAAGTCAAGGACAGTTGATGAAGAGCAGATGGAAAGATCGATGCAGTAGAAAGAATGAGTTCGGGGATCAAAATGGTAGGAGTACCTGTATTTAAAACATGAAGGGGGAGAGAAGCAAGAAATGCCTCCAACTGAACGCCACGGGAGTCACAGTGCGACCCTCCCCAAAGAAAATGGTGTACGTTAAAATCGCCAAGTAATAGAAGGGGTGGCGGCAAGGAAGAAACCAGAAAATCAACATCTGGGATAGACAATGCTCGCGAAGGGGAGAGATATAAAGAACAGAGTGTATACCACTTATTCAAGTGGATACGGGCTGCGGTGTAATGTAGAGAAGAATGAACATAGAGCTGACGGTATGGAACACCAGTGCGTATAAGAAGAGCACTTTCGTTAAAGGATCCGATGAATACAACAAATCATAGCCTGAAAAGGGCCGGATAACAGGATTTCAATTTGGGTTCTTGCAAACAGACACCAACAGGGGAAAACTGGGAGAGCAACACCTGAAGCTCACCCCGGTTACCCCTGAGGCCTCGGATATTCCACTGCAAATACGCCATGATGTATGGAGAGAAAGATACAAGTCGAAGTTAGAGGTATCTATGGACTAGGGTTAGAAAAGTCCACGTGTGGAGGCAGCGGAAAACTTGTAATCAGAGAAGGAGGGGACGCTGTGAAGGAAGAAGGGGTATAGACGGAGAAGAGAGAGAGGAGGAACCGGAGGTGGAGCAGTGTCCATCAAAAGTTCAGTCTCTGCAATAAATCCTGCAATAGCCTCTAGCATTTCGGGAGTCATAGATGCAGTATGTGGGACCACATTAGAGATGAAAGGAGGAGTGTCAGCGACAATCTGGGAGACCATAGACGGTACGAAAGTAGAGGGCGAGGAGATGGAAGAGGAAACTGTCAAAAGGGCTTGAGAGGGGATAGGAGTTGAAGCGGCCTGGGGCGGGGCAGTCAAGGAAGGAACGTGGGAGGGGACAGGGGATGAAGAAATTGAACGAGGAGGATGAACCTCCACACACGTTACAGAACTAGTCGGAGGTGAAGAACCCGGCAATGGAGATTTTTTGCCAGACTTATGAGAAGAAGGGGGGCACTGAGGTTTAGGTGGTGAACCAAGGCGTGTAGACACAGAACTGTGCGAGTGAGTAGAGGAAGGGGTGTGGACAGTATGGGATGCCGAGGTAGGGACCTCGGAGCCAAGAACAGCAAAAGGATTCGAAACAGGGGTGACTGAGGATGGGGCGACCACAGAGGAAGCCGGGGAAGTTGAGACCCCAGAAGTGGGGCGACGTTTAGTAATGCGAGAATAGGAAATATGGGGAAGTCTCCCTTGAAGGCGTAGATGAGAGACGGCCATAGCATATGAGAAGCCTTACGTCTCTTTGAGACAACGAATTTCCCGCTCATTCAGGTAAACCTGACAACGGCGAGAGTTCGATGGATGCCCCTCATGACATTTAAGGCAAGAGCGAGGTAGATTACAAGAAGGACTGGCATGGTCATCAGCACCACAGACTGGGCATTCGGCCATGGACCTGCAATATTTCGCTGGATGACCAAAACGCCAGCAGTTTCTACACTGTTGCGGTGTAGGGGTCACCTTTCGAACTTGTAAACGGTGACCTGCAATGTAGACCAAGGGTGGAAGTTCACGGCAGTCAAATGTTAAACGAGCTATATTGCAAGGATAACATCTTCACTTATTGGCAGGGTGGACAAAAATGTCAACTTTAAGGATAGTGAGTTCTTGGAGCTCAAGCTGCTCCAAAATGTCATCACCACATGTCTGAAAATTCCGTTGGACAATGGTGTGGGGTAAAATGACTGTACCAATACAAGAATTGAGTGTATGATGTTTGTCAATAGTGATAGGAATAGTATCTATTGTCGTAAGGAGAGAAAGATCGCGAGCTTGGCCAGCATTCTGGACCGTGATGATGCGACTGCCGCTCTTGAGAGCATGAAATGAGATATGTTTACCAACATGGCGTAGCAGAGCCTTACCAATACTATGATCTGAAAGATAGGTATTAGGAGAAGTCGGTCGTAGAGTAAAAAACTTTGTCCATTGAGTACTAGTGTGAAACAAAGTGTTTAAGGGGAGTGCGTGACGAGCTTGTCAATTCTGAGATGAACGAGAAGGAAGTGTCGAATCGTCATGTAAGGGTCTTGGTCGTTTGAATGTGGGACCAGAAGTGGTCCGACGTGTAACGGGCGAGCAATCCGAAAAGTGCCGCACGGTAGAGGGAGAAGCCGGAATCAAGGTCAGAGAAGAGCGAAGGTCAGACGTGCCAAAAGGGCCGGTTGGAACCCCGGTACCTGGAGCAGGTGACGAACCGGCACCAGCAAGAGGTACAGGGGTATTGGAGGTGTCCGAAGAGTTGTCCACTAACAAGGTAGGGTCAGAACTAGGTGCGGTATCAGGAAGGGGCCCGGGGGTAGTGGGTTCATGGATTGGGTCAGCCATGGTTAGGTTACTTCTTTCTTTTTCTTTTTAAGAAAAAAAAGAAATAAAATAAAAAAAAAGAATAAAAAAAGAGGGGAACGTGGAGGAATAGCTCCTAGGAGGAATGAAAGGGGTGTAAATCCCCCTCCGCACCCAAGAGGACCTCAACACCACAAGTAGTGCAGATGCTGCATGGAACTCGTGCCATACCCTACCCTTCATGCCAGTAAACCAGCAATCTGGGATAGCAACCTCACATCCACTGAGCCACCTCAGCGGACAAGAGAGAGGGCAGCCGGATATCCGCCACAAAGCATACTGCCTTCGGCGACCACCCCCGGAATCCGAAAGGTGGCCTCCAGAGAAACACCCATCGCCCGAAAGATACCCAAGGCCACCCCCCGGGAGACCGGAGAGGGATCGGGACATCCCTAGGCGATCCAGATTCCACGGCAAACTACACCACCGCCAAGGACCCCAACGGAATGGGATGGACCACAATACCCTTCCCCCTACCTAGGAACTAGAATGCCTGTGGAGAGAAGCTCTCAGGGTAAAAATGGGAAGGAACTAAGGGAGGGATGAGGAGGAAGAGGAGGAAAGGGAGGATGGAGGAGATGGGATAGGGGAGGGGGATTGGGGGGTAATTAGGTTCGGTCTGAGGAAGAAGACCAAAAGGTCTAATTCCTCAGACCAAGAGCCTCTTCACCACACCAAGGAGCCTCCCTTGAAGAGGACATCAAGTCATAAAAACCATTTGCCTCCACTATCTAACATGCTTATGTATGGTTGCTGGAAGTCTAAGCCCCTTGCATACAAAACCTCCTTTACCCCCTCCCTCCAACCTTTCCCAGGATGACCCCTACCCTGCCTTTCCTCCACTACAGATTTATATGCTCTCCAAGTCATTCTAATTTATTCCATCCTCTCTAAATATCCGAACCACCTGAACCCCTTCTCAGGAAAATACTTTTAGAAACCTCATACCTCCTAATCTCCAAGCTACAGATTTTTTTTTTTTTTCAACAAGTCGGCCGTCTCCCACCAAGGCAGGGTGACCCAAAAAGAAAGAAAATCCCCAAAAAGAAAATACTTTCATCATCATTCAACACTTTCACCACACTCATACATAATCACTGTCTTTGCAGAGGAGCTCAGATACGACAGCTGAGAAAAGTCCCTCCCAGCTGTCACTATCTCAGACCCCTCCTTTAAAGTGCAGGCATTGTACTTCCCATTTACAGGACTCAAGTCCAACTAAATCAATTAACTGGTTTCCCTGAATCCCTTCACAAAATGTTACCCTGCTCACACTCCAACAGATCGTCATGTCCCAAAAACCATTCGTCTCCATTCACTCCTATCTAACACGCTCACACATGCTTGCTGGAAGTCCAAGCCCCTCGCCCCCAAAACCTCCTTTACCCCTTCCCTCCAACCTTTTCTAGGACGACCCCTACCCCGCCTTCCTTCCCCTACAGATTTATACGCTCTCCAAGTCATTCTACTTTGATCCATTCTCTCTAAATGACCAAACCACCTCAACAACCCCTCTTCAGCCCTCTGACAAATACTTTTAGTAACTCCACACCTTCTCCTAATTTCCACATTCCGAATTTTCTGCATAATATTTACACCACACATTGCCCTTAGACAGGACATCTCCACTGCCTCCAGCCTCCTCCTCGCTGCAGCATTTGCAACCCATGCTTCACACCCATATAAGAGTGTTGGTACCACTATACTTTCGTACATTACCTTCTTTGCCTCCATGGATAACGTTCTTTGTCTCCACAGATACCTCAATGCACCACTCACCTTTTTTCCTTCATCAATTCTATGGTTAACCTTATCCTTCATAAACCCATCCGCTGACACGTCAACTCCCAAATATCTGAAAACATTTACTTCTTCCATAATCCCTCTCTCCAATGTGATATCCAATTTTTCTTTATTTAAATCGTTTGATACCCTCATCACCTTACTCTTATCTATGTTCACTTTTAACTTTCTACCTTTACACACTCTCCCAAACTCGTCCACTAACCTTTGCAACTTTTCTTTAGAATCTCCCATAAGCACAGTATCATCAGCAAAAAGTAACTGTGTCAACTCCCATTTTGCATTTAATTCCCCATAATTTAATCCCACCCCTCTCCCCAACACCCTTGCATTTACTTCTTTTACAACCCCATCTATAAATATATTAAACAACCATGGTGACATTACACATCCCTGTCTAAGACAAACTTTTACCGGGAAGTAATCTCCCTCTCTCCTACACACCCTAACCTGAGCCTCACTATCCTCATAAAAACTCTTTACAGCCTTCAGTAACTTACTACCTATTCCATACACTTGCAACATTTGCCACATTGCTCCCCTATCCACTCTATCATATGCCTTTTCTAAATCCATAAATGCAATAAAAACTTCTCTACCTTTATCTAAATACTGTTCACATCTATGCTTCACTGTAAACACTTGATCTACACATCCCCTACCCACTCTAAAGCCTCCTTGCTCATCTGCAATCCTACTCTCTCTGTCTTACCTCTAATTCTTTCAATAATAACCCTGCCATACACTTTACCTGGTATACTCGGTAAACTTATTCCCCTATAATTTTTACACTCTCTTTTATCCCCCTTCCCTTTATATAAAGGAACTATACATGCTCTCTGCCAATCCCTAGGTACCTTCCCCTCTTTCATACATTTATTAAACAAAAATACCAACCACTCCAGCACTATATCCCCCCCTGCTTTTAACATTTCTGTCATGATTCCGTCAATTCCAGCTGCTTTACCCCCTTTCATTCTACGTAATGCCTCACGCACCTCCCTCACACTCACATCCTGCTCTTCTTCACTCCTAAACGATGTTGTACCTCCCTGGCCAGTACATGAAATTACCGCCTCCCTTTTTTCATCGACATTTAAAAGTTCCTCAAAATATTCCCGCCATCTACCCAATACCTCCAGCTCCCCATCTACTAACTCCCCTACTCTGTTTTTAACTGACAAATCCATTCGTTCCCTAGGCTTTCTTACTTTGTTTATCTCACTGCAAAATTTTTTCTTGTTTTCAGCAAAATTTCTTGACAGAGCCTCTCCCATTCTTTCATCCGCTCTTCTTTTGCAATCTCTCACCACTCTCTTCACCTTTCTTTTACTCTCCATATACTCTGCTCTTCTATTAACACTTCTGTTTTGTAAAAACCTCTCATAAGCTACTTTTTTCTCTTTTATCACACCCTTTACTTCTTCATTCCACCACTCACTCCTCTTTCCTCCTGCACCCACCCTCCTATAGCCACAAACTTCTGCCCCACATTCTAATACTGCATTTTTAAAACTATCCCAACTCTCTTCAACCCCCCCACTACTCCTACTTGCACTAGCCCACCTTTCTGCCAATAGTTGCTTATATCTCACCCTAACTTCCTCCTCCCTTAGTTTATACACTTTTACCTCTCTCTTACTTGCTGTTGCCATTTTCTTTTTGTCCCATCTACCTTTTACCCTAACTGTAGCTACAACCAAATAATGATCTGATATATCCGTTGCCCCTCTATAAACATGTACATCCTGAAGCCTACTCATCAACCTTTTATCCACCAATACATAATCCAACAAACTACTTTCCTTACGTGCTATATCATACCTTGTATATTTATTTATCCTCTTTTTCATAAAATATGTATTACTTATTACCAAACCTCTTTCTACACATAGCTCAATTAATGGTTCCCCATTTACCCCTGGCACCCCAAATTTACCTACTACTCCATCCACAACATTTTTACCCACTTTAGCATTAAGATCCCCAACCACAATTACTCTCTCACTTGGTTCAAAACTCCCCACACACTCACTCAACATTTCCCAAAATCTCTCTCTCTCCTCTACACTTCTCTCTTCTCCAGGTGCATAAACACTTACTATAACCCACTTTTCACATCCAACCTTTATTTTACTCCACATAATCCTTGAATTTATACATTTATATTCCTTCTTTACTTGCCATAACTGATTATTCAACATTATTGCCACTCCTCCTTTAGCTCTAACTCTATTTGAAACCCTGATCTAATCCCATTTATTTCTCCCACTGAAACTCTCCTACCCCCTTCAGCTTTGTATCACTTAAAGCCAGGACATCCAGCTTCTTTTCATTCATAACATCTACAATCATCTCTTTCTTATCATTCGCACAACATCCACGCACATTCAAACATCCCACTTTGACGGTTTTCTTCTTCTTCTTTTTAGTAAGCTATACAGGAAAAGGGGTTACTAGCCCATTGTTCCCGGCATTTTAGTTGACTTTTACAACACGCATGGCTTACGGAGGAAAGATTCTTATTCCACTTCCCCATGGATATGAAAGGGAAAAGCAATAAGAACAAGAACTATTAAGATAAAATCAAAGAAAACTCAGATGAGTGTGTATACATAAACGTGGACATGTTTGCGTAGTGTGACCTAAGTGTAAGTATAAGTAGCAAGACGTACCTGAAATCTTGCATGTTTATGAGACAGAAAAAAGACACCAGCAATCCTACCATCATGTAAAACAGTTTCAGGTTTCTGTTTCACAGTCACCTGGCAGGATGGTAGTACCTCCCTGGGTGGTTGCTGTCTACCAACCTACTACTACTACAGATGTCTGCATAATATTCACACCAGACACTGCTCTCATACATGAGATCCCCACTGCCTCCAGCCTTTTTTTTTTTTTTGCAACATTCACCACCCATGCTTCACATGGGTACAGTGGCAGCTCATCGAAAAATAGAATGGGGGGACTGCGTGACTGCAAGCCTCATAGAACAGCATAATAAATGTTATTAAAATAATAATTTTTAAAATAAAACTAAATTTAATAATGATAAGCATTCACATATACGTAACTGTAGAGGTCGTCACAGTCCTGCTGGTGGAGACATGGCTAGCTGAGGTGATGATGTTACAACTACAGTGGTACCCCGACTTACGATATTTTTTCATTCCAGAATGCTGTTCAAGTGCCATTACCAAACGAATTTATCTCCATAAGAAATGATGTAAAATAGACTAGTCCTTTTAGACCCCCAAAATTACACTTACAAAATCATTTAAAAAAATCAACTTACATAAAAGGGTGTGTTTGGGGACCATCGTAAGTCAGGGTACCACTGTATTTGAAAATAAAATCAGAGCGTCGATTTTTTGATGTTGCAAAATGGTTTATAACTTTTTCATTAAAAGCTTTCATTTCTGTTATGTTTTCAATCGATATCATTGCTAGAGAAGTCAATCTTTCATTCGCCATTGTACTGCACAAAAAAGTTTTGATTCTTTTCAAGGTTGAAAAACATCTTTCTGCTTCTGCAGTTGATTGTCATTTATCATCTCTAGCAAGTCAATAAGTTTTTCTAATTTGCACAAATCTTCTCTTGAATACAGTACAGATAGTTCAGTTCTTAATCTATCTTTTTCGAGCATGGGATAGGCTGCAACTGCATGCTCAAGTGCATCACTAGGCAATTTTTCAGTATATGTTGAAAAATTACTCACTAGTAGTAACTGGCTAGTTTCCAAATGATTTGTGAAACTGAATCTTGTTCTACACTGCAATAAAATTACATCACAAACCTCTTTTGCAGCGACTGCTTTATCTGTATTAAATTTTCTTCTCTTTGGTTCAGAAGGCATTGTGGAAGCATCACATTCATCTCTTAATGTCTGAACTGAAGAGGCAAAAGCTGTTAAAGAGGCATTAGCCCTAACTGCATTAATATTTCTAGACTGAAGCTGAGAAAATATGATGTCAACGATGTCAACATGAGGCATCACTTTGGAAAAAAATTTCCAACCAAAACTCAAATTCAGGATCACTCAGGATTCTCTTGGTGCCCGCTGCTGCAGATCCAGTATCGCTCGAGTTAGATGCTTCTAGAATAGTGCAACACTCAATCAGTGCATCTTTCATCTGCACAGCATTAACTGTTCTGCTGTTGAAGTTCCAATGTGTTGCAGAAGGCCTTGGAATTCGACTGCCTGCAGTATTCTCCAATGCTGTCATTCTTTGTGGAGATTTTGAAAAAAATGCTGATATTCCTGACAAGCTGTTACAAAATACTCGAACATTAGTATTCTGCGATGTCACTTGCTGAAGAATCAAGTTCAGTTGGTGCACATAACAGCGTACGTATAAAGTGAGAATTGGTATACACTTTTAGTTTGCACACCTTTGTTGACACCCCTTAACACAGCTGCACCGTTTTAAGTTTGAGCAATGAGCTTATGCAGAAGTTCACCAATTAAAATCTGCAGCTCTTTTAACAAAACACTTGACAATACTTCTGCTGTTTGATTGGCTACACTAAAAAGTCCCCAGAATCTTTCAACAGGTTTGCCTTGTAGCTCGTACCTTAGAACAATCACCATTTGTGTTTTGTCATAAATATCTGTTGTTTCATCACACATAACTGCCAAGTACTCAGCATTCTTCACTTCTTCCTTGATTTTGTTTTTGCAAATTTCTAACATTCTAAAAGTTCCTTTTGTATTGATTTTGATGTTCCTTTAAACACTGTAGCATTACGTATATGAGCATCTAAGCTAGAATCCAAACTACAGGCAAAATCAACTAGACCTCGAAATACACCTGGATTTTTAGAGCTTAAGGTTTCATTATGTCCTCTGAGATGGAGCTCAAATTTGCCACAAAATTTTACGCAGTTTATAATTTTGGACAATACATTTCTGTTTTTTTCAACCTCTTCATTGTGTTTCACTATCAAAATGTATGCTGAATCAATTTGATCTGCAATGTTCACCTTACCCAGCATTGACAAATCAATAACATTATTTATATGCTTGGTTGACTGCTCATGTTTCATTACTTTTTGTGGTAAATGCCTCAAGTCAGTCACGCCACTTTTTGTCCATAAAGTCTCTCCACCAAATAGTACGCATGGAAAACAGAATAAAGCGTTCTTTTCGTCACAGCCATAAAGCAATTCACTTTTCTGGTAAACACTGACGCTAAACTGGCAAGTATATTCTTTGCTCCTGCTTGTACTTTTTTGTAGAATGGATAAAACCGGTGTATGTCATATTTTTTCTTTTATCTTTACTTTTTCACTTAAAATCAACTGCGAAAAGTTAATACTTTGTAAATATTTAACTGAGTTTACTCTAGTTTCCACTGCCATCGTTTATCAAATGGTAATTAAATTTAACGCTAATGAAAAGAATTTAAACGGCCACCAACACCAATACCGGCCACGCATTACAACGCGCATACTCACAACGTAAACAGACCAATTGCAACTAGGTGTGTGCTGCATTGAATACAGCTCCTTGCTGCCAGCTGTAATGCCAGTAATACCTATACTATCGTACTGCATCAAACTTCTATTTTTAATTATGTTTTATCTTGTTTCAACCAAAAAAAAATTAAAAATTCGATTATAAATACATTGAAAACAACATACAACAGATTTTTCCTGTAATATATTTGTCAGTTGCAAATTATATTAGCGTAAGATTGATGAAGTCATACATCTGGCAGCGAGCATCTGGAGGGACTGCAGCTCCTATGGACGAGCTGCCCCTGCACCCATATAAGAGCATTGATATCACTATACTCTCATACATTCCCCTCTTTGCTTCCATGGATAACATTCTTTGTCTCAACAGACTCCTCAATGCACCACTTACCTTTTTCCCCTCATCAATTCGATGATTCACCTCGTCATTCATAGACCCATCTGCTGACAAGTCCACTCCCAAATATCTGAATACATTGACTTCCTCCATACTCCCTCCAAGCACCCAATTAGATTTCTACTACCAAAGAGTACATATTAGTAAACATAATGAAATCAAGAGGCTACCATAATGAAGAGCTCTGTTCTCCCAAGTACAGTACATGCCCCTGTTGTCTTTCTCATATCCAACATAGACATAAATCATAGCAGTGCATCATCCTTTGCAGACAATACTAGAATCTGTATGAGGGTAGCATCCATTGAGGAAAAAGCAAACCTCCAAGCTGATATAAACAATTATAAGTTTCGGTTACTCTGCTGTGGAAAGATTTAGGAAATAAAGACTGGAATGGAGTATAAAACTAACTCAAGTCACTCAACAGAGCATAATACTAATACAAGAGGCCTGGAAGTGACTATGTCAGAAGATCCCACTTTAAGGATTATAGCAGTGTTACTAACAGATTCAAGGAAAATGATAGGTTGGATAACTAGACCCTGAAATGTGTCACTCGTCACTGCATGAAAGAAAATGCTACAACGTATACCACCAGGCACATCATCTAAAGGGGACAAGAAGACACGGACCAGCCAGACTATGGGAAACAAAAGAGGGGAGCCATAACCTCTCCAGAGAAGGAGTTTTTTTAATGCCAGGAAGAAAAAGAGACTGGAGCAGAGGCACAGTCATTGGCCTCCACTCCAGAACAACAGATATTAAAGCCAACAAATATTTTTTTTATTAACACATCAGCCTTCTCCCACCAAGGCAGGGTGGCCCAAAAAAGAAAAACTTTCATCATTCCATCACTGTCTTGCCAGAGACCAGATAAGACTATCCACATCAAATATAACCAAAGTTCTCAGAACAGGAAAACATACCTAAACATGGGGAAAAGAAAGACAGTCAAGAGGAACTGTCATAAACACATTGCCTCTAGTAAAAATTATAGGTCTTAATGGAATGTTAATTTCCTATGTCTTTGGACACTCATACATACAGGGAAGCTCAGGTAGATAGGAAGAAATTTTTTGTAAATTAATTTAAAGTTTAGCCCTGTATGTACGTTGTATTCTGGTTAAAGGATTAGAACAAGTAACATATATTTGTTCATCAGAAAGTATATTATTGATTTTGCTTTGATAATCATTATAAGTTACATAACCACATCACTCTCTTTACCACTTTTAGCAATGATGAAATTTTATTTTAAGCTAGTCAGAGCACTACCTCTCAGAATGTTATTTCCACATTCCATTCCAGTAGAGTGCATTGAGAAGGACACTAACTTAATGCTATGACTGTGGGACCCAGTTAGAACTATTTAACACTAGTAATCTCCCACTGACACACACAGAAGTGAAAAGTAACAAACACCTTTACTATCATTCAATGTCTTGCCAGAAGCATAATGGCATTACACTTCATATGACTCTCCAAACTGCAACATCCCCACCCCTCCTTCAGAGTGCAGGCACTGTACTTACCACCTCCAGGACTCAAGTCTGGCTAACCGGTTTCCCTGAATCCCTTCATAAATGTTACCTTGCTCACACTCCAACAGTAAGTCAAATCATAAACACCTCCTGCCTCCACTCACTCCTATCTAATGCATTCACACAAGCCTGTTGGATGTCTATGTCCCAAGCTCTCAAAACCTCCTTTACCCTCCTCCTAACATTTCCTAGGACTTATACATCCTCTTTAGTAATCCTATTTTTCTCCATCCTCTAAATCTCCAACTCCCTTCAATACTAACAAAGATAGCAGCAGTCAAGCTGAGACAGCAGACATACAGGAATGACAATGATATAGGAACATGAGAAGGATAAGGGTCAGTTTCACCAGACACCTAAACATTGTGGCAGAAGCAATGCTGAAGTGGATTATTATAATTTCCCTTGGGCAAACCCAGCACCAAGACAGTAAACCAAGGAAATGGCATCCTGTAAGGCCAGAAGTCTCTTCAATTGCAAAACACACAAGTACCAAATTAAGTGGCAGCAGGCAAACAAATAAGCATGGAGACAAGCCCCTTCCCCCCACACACACATGTATGACCCACCAATAACAAAACTCAAGAGTTTCATCTGGCCATGAGAGGCATCGTCATTTGTCTCCATAGGCAGGGCAAACCAAACATGTATACTGCACTAAGTAGTGCTGCAGTTTCAAGGAGGGATTGGTACCAAACCTGCACACGAAAATCGCTCCCTATGAAAGCAAAACACTCAGCAGGAGATGCAACATTCCCCCGATGAAAAGCAGGGGGCGCCACGAGTACATTGAGAGAACACAATAAGTGTCCGGGGGCCCAAGACTGTACAACTGCCTCCCAGCATACATAAGGGGGATTACCAATAGACCCCTGGCTGTCTTCAAGAAGGCACTGGACAGGCACTTAAAGTCAGTACCTGACCAGCCGGGCTGTGGTTCGTATGTCAGTTTGCGCGCAGCCAGCAGTAACAGCCTGGTTGATCAGACCCTGATCCATCATGAGGCCTGGTCTCAGACCAAGCCGCGGGGGCGTTGACCCCCGAAATCCTCTCCAGGTAAACTCAAGGCAAGATCAGGCATGGAGAGGAGGAAAGTGCTTGATTTCTAATAATGTATTATAATTCCCAGCCAGGTTTAGATGCTCTGGAAAAATCAGTGACCTTGACTTACTTCCCAACAGATGAATCCCAGGAACAATCCATGGAACATGTAATATTGTATGCCAATAAAAATCTAAATATGTAAAACTAGTCTACATGGTTGTGCAAAACTACTGGTAATAAACTTACTCTTACTGTAGTGAGGAGGGTGTTTGGGGGAATGTCCCATCAGTGGCTGCCTGCTGCAGGGATACCAGGAGAAGAGAATTCACCTGCCAGGCCCCTAGCTGGACTGATGACGACCAGAGTGGATCACTGCCAGACCATGACGACGGCAGGGCCTGCAGTAAACTGTAGGCGAGTAATGATGACAGGAGCACCCAGTGAGCACCTGCAGACAACAAGGGGACACTGTATCTCAGAAAAAAAGAGTGAGAATGTGACCCCAGGGGTTAGCGACATGCCTTCAAGAAGAGTCTGGGAAAATATGGGCCATTAAAGCCATAGAACTTGCCATGTCCCTGATATCAAGGAAATGAAAGTAGAGCAGACACTTGCCTATGTGGCTATAGGCTGTGGGGACAAGTGATACACACTAGTTGAAAGGCGAGTGATGGTCTCAAGACCAGATGTCGAGTTGACTATATCAGTCCAAAAGCAAGCCTCCAGGCAGGCTGCAGAAACAAGTGGTTATGCAAGACCTCCACTGGACATAAAACACAGCCACAGGATGCCCTTGACCCTAAAGGCAGTTGGAAGGTGCTGCTGTGCTCACTTCTGTATTAATGAGGTGACAGGACCCAAAGCACTGAATCCCATGAATCCACTGATAAATTAGAAGTAAAGTGGGCCAACTCTGCTGGCAGTGGCAACAGCCAAGAGGAGGAGTGTCATCCAAGCAGCCCACCACTGATGTGCCCTGCTTGGAGCAGTTGAAGTCAAATCAAACCAAGAATCATCTCAAGGGGCCACTAAGATGTCCTGCAACTTGCACAGGTATCACAGGAATATTGTCATAATGGTGCAGCAAAAGAGGTAATCCCAGAAAGAGATGCCCAGGAGACAGATTCTTCCAGGGTGCATTTGTAGAACTAAGTCCTGATGGCCTTGCTGAAGCAGAACATCTGCAAGAGAACTGAACAATCACTTCCAAAATAACACTTCTACCACACAAGAAACTATATGATAGACAATGTCAGACTGGGACAATGGAGTTCCCTTATTGTTCTGTGCCGTTAGGGAAAAAGTACACAAGAACTGCTCACAGTCCATTTATGCTCACATGTGGGAATTTATGCTCACGTGTGGGCATTTGGTCAGTCAGGCCTTTATCTCTTTTCAAGGAATGGATCCACAATGTAATGCTTGTTTTACAAGCCCTAAACAAAAATATTTGCCTTGCCAATATGCCCATTACAGGCTATATTCTAAACATATGTTAGTAGTTATATATTATACAAGGTTAAAGAAGAAATGACAATTCCCACAAGTGTTACTGTGTGTAGCCCTTCCCTTTGAACTTGCAATGATAAACTGATGAGTTGTGATGCTCGGCCAAGAGCTGGGCATCGTTGCAAGTGAGATTCTTCAGTTGTAAGGTGAAATCAAAACCATCCATCCTAGAGGAATGGAGGCTTGATGACAAAATCCTGGAGTCTGGACAATGGTGGGATACTATGGCAAATGCCAGGGGTAAAAAGCTGTTAGAGTACCAAGACAAAGGCCAAACTAATAAAAACAGAATTCACAGAGCTCAGGATGGAGATGGGATCATAGGTAGGATGAAATTTTACAAACAAAAAATTATAGCAGGTCAATGTTGAAAAAGAACCTGCTTGGTGTAGGGAAGATGATGAGCCCCATAAAGGGCTGATGTGGTAGACTCAAAGCCAAAAACTCAAAGACGTGCATGTCCAAGCACCACCCTGAGATCAACTATTTATCCAGAGAAGCAGTACGAAGAGTTGGAGAAAGGTACAAGAAGTCGATGACCTACCAAGACAGAGGAAAAACATGCCAAGAATACAAGGAAAAAGGATTTGGTTAGTAGGGGCCACAGGGAAGCTAGGGGGACTGGCACCACAGGCAGAGAATAACATCTCCAGCAACACTAAAAACCAAGAGCAAACACCCGAGTCTCGCAGCCACGTGCACGAGTGATACCAGCGACCACCCACACTGTGTGAGTGTGTTTTGCACATACATGCGCACGCATGTAACATTGGCATAACCATGCCCCCCCCCCCCCCCACACACACACACACACACAGAAAAGCATTGGCATGTGTGTGCACGCACACATGCACTAGCACAGATGTACACTTGCATAGCATGCACTAATGCGTGTGTACACACATGCATGAACATATGCACACAAGTGCACTTAAGTGTTGATATGCATACATTCATTGCTACACATGAACACCCAAACAAAGACTTCCAAGTATGACGAAGACCACGAGGCTAGGAGAGTGAAGCTGACAAGTTGAGAGGCTGGGACAGGACCTAGAACACGACCCCTGCAACCCCACAGGCGAGTACATGTACACACGCACGCACGCATGCACATGCACACACACAGGTGTGCATATGCATGCATGCACACACACATTCATAGGATTTGTTAGATTTAGTTACCTGAAATTCTGAACAGACAAATGGCATATAGTATAAGATACTGTAGAATGGCATTATGAAGGCTGAAGGCTGCCAAGGGCATCCGTAAGAGAAGACGGGGAAGTATGGCTGGTAAGTAAATAGTTGGAGTCTTCATTTGATGATTTCAGCAGTACTTAAGAACAAGTGAAATAAATATTAGTCTCACTGGATCACCAGAGAAGTTCTTAATATTGGTATCACTTCTCAGTAAAACAGTGAAATAAAGTTAGACTCAATTATATACAAGATAAAAATAAAAAAATACAAACCCTAAGTTCTTTATGTGGAGGTAGCCATTGCATTTCCCCTGACACTGACTGGAGGGAGTAACATTCCCCACCCGACACTGACTGGAGGGAGTAACATTCCCCACCCGACACTGACTGGAGGGAGTAACATTCCCACCCGACACTGACTGGAGAGAGTGAGTAACATTCCCCACCCGACACTGACTGGAGGGAGTAACATTCCCCACCCGACACTGACTGGAGGGAGTAACATTCCCCACCCGACACTGACTGGAGGGAGTAACATTCCCCACCCGACACTGACTGGAGGGAGTAACATTCCCCACCCGACACTGACTGGAGGAGTAACATTCCCCACCCGACACTGACTGGAGGGAGTAACATTCCCCACCCGACACTGACTGGAGGGAGTAACATTCCCCACCCGACACTGACTGGAGGGAGTAACATTCCCCACCCGACACTGACTGGAGGGAGGAACATTCCCCACCTGGCACTGACTGGAGGGAGGAACATTCCCCCTGGCACTGACTGGAGGGAGAAAAATTCCCCCTGACACTGACTAGAGGGAATAACATTCCTCCCTGACACTGAATAGAGGGTAATATTCCCTCGACACTGACTGGAGGAAGTAACATTCTCCCCCCGACAATGGAGGGAGTAACATTCTCCCCTGACAATGGAGGGAGTAACATTCCCCACCCGACACTGACTGGAGGGAGTAACATTCCCCACCCGACACTGACTGGAGGGAGTAACATTCCCCACCCGACACTGACTGGAGGGAGGAACATTCCCCACCTGGCACTGACTGGAGGGAGGAACATTCCCCCTGGCACTGACTGGAGGGAGTAACATTCCCCCTGGCACTGACTGGAGGGAGAAAAATTCCCCCTGACACTGACTAGAGGGAATAACATTCCTCCCTGACACTGAATAGAGGGAGTAATATTCCCTCGACACTGACTGGAGGAAGTAACATTCTCCCCCCGACAATGGAGGGAGTAACATTCTCCCCTGACAATGGAGGGAGTAACATTCCCCTCCCCTGACAATGGAGGGAGTAACATTCCCCTCCCCTGACACTGGAGGGAGCAAGTAACATTGTAAGGCGTCACAAGGAAAAGTCACTGTGGGTCAGGGAGCATCATTTACTCTTCTTCACATTTACTCTATCACATTCACACCATGTATTACAGAAGTAGTTTACACACCTCACTATATTCATTGGCATAACCACTACCTTCTCTATCACATAGGTATCATGCATTGATTTACTACAATGCAAGGGCCTTGTATACAGCTGGGACAACTATTCACAAAGAAACATTAGAAAAGTATACAAAAACAAGCCAAACCTAAGACTACCACACAATGCAGAGGCTGTTTATGTGCTGCTTATGATTAGTGTGAGGCATGTTGTTTAATATCAACTAAGATAGTAAAGATAAGCTTCTCCAGAAGTGTGGTCCCAGCCCAACAAGTACAACCACTGGCATATTGACTCACCAGTACTTCATCACTTACAAAAAAAGCACTTGGTCAACTGGGACAATGTCTTAAGAGACATGCTCACATCAAGGCAGATTGACCTCATAAATACCCAAAAACTCATTTGTTCTCTACCACACATGCTGTAAGGTATACAAATCATCACTTTACATATGCCTATCACACTTAACTAATAAGAATCTCTCCTGCCAGATTAATATAATCACACAAATGAAATTAAGTATACATTACATTCATACAAAGAATAAAAAAAAAAACACGAGTCATCTCATCACAAAACAACTTGTGTACACATTAGCGGCTAACACATGGACAGAGATTTAAGCATCACAAGTGTACGCTGGTACACTGAATGGTATCATGCACTTTTCACTTGGGCACAAGTCATTATGTCACCACTTTGAAGTCTATAGTGTTCACTGTCACTATTATTCCTTGCAAAAGGTCGCTAATGTCTACTTTCACACAAGGTCTATTTCTTGCTTTGATTCACTAGTTCATGTTAATTTTTCAATGTTCGTGCAAGAAGTTTCATCTTAAAGGAAGCACAAAATACAATGTACAGCTTACACTCGTCAAAATGCATTTCTCATGTTGCTTAACAAGTGTTTACAAAGTTTTCAAGCCAGGTTCACAAAGCCTGCACTAAATTATTCTCATTTTGACAATGCTGCTCATTCATGTTATACTTACAAAATAATATATATTAAAAAAAATTAAATTTCTATACACTTAAAGGTGTTTTTTTGTGTATGCAAATATAAATTTTAATATATATATATATTATATAAAATGTATGTATATGTATATATGTATGTACGTAATTTTATTTATTCCACAAAATCTTTATTTTCTAATGAAGGATAATGTAAGACAGAATGCAGGTTAGTACAACCTTTGTGAACACAGGTATACTGAAAATGCCTTTAGTTGCACATTTACAAATATTTCACCATATCCTGACCTGCAGAACAAAGCAGATCAGACAAGTCATCACCTATCATTGCATCTATATTCAATAATAACAAAATACAAAACTTTCGCACCTTATATACTGTCACATCATAAATATGCACACATTTACACAAATACAAAATATTTCATGGGCACATACAGTCAAATACACTTCTGTATTCACCATCATTTACACCCAATGCACACATTCAAATGCACTCTACAACGAGCACACCAAATGGCTGACTCTATTGCCAACACAGCCTCTCTTGAGGAATAAACTAAATGGCCAACTAATTCCTTGATCACATAATAAAAAAAACTGATGGCAAAACAATACTTGAGCTATTACAGATCTAACCAATGGACTCAATCATAAAATTTGACTTCAGTCAAAATAATAATGTGACATTTCTTTTGAATGCGTTACTTTACATTTTTTGTTAATTGTCCATAAAATACTTTATACAAATTAAATTAACTACTGTGCAAGTCAATTTTTATATTCAGCCTATTGAATGACTATCAGTAAACCCTAGATTTTTGGTTCTAATCACATCAGACAAATTTGCCACAACATGATCAGTAAACATGAGCAACAATGACAGCTAACCTAAGACCCTGATGGGAAAAAAATAAAATAGTAGTAAATTTAAGTTTTGGTATATCTGCCATGGGGTACACCATATCTTCAGATCAGGCCATAGCCAAGATAGTGAAGTAATCCACCCAAAACGTCATCAAGGAGCAAGCACTAAGAAATATAATAAACACTAAACAAAATATTGCATGGAATATTAAAGTTTTCAGAACTAATACTTATACAAAATCTTCAAATGACCTGGTTTGGAAAATAACGATTTTATGTAACATATACCTACCTAAATGAATATATATCTATATATAAAAAAATGACCTAACCCACAAATGTGAACCAACATTCAGAAATAGCATATTGCCATTTCCTTAGTTCTCATCATCTGTAAGAATTATCGCAGTTTTTCATCTTCAGTAAGAACTATCTTCTCATTTACAACACAAAATTTAAATGAGAAAAACTGTATGTATGAAGATATTAAAATATTCTTTTCTATTGTAAAACTTTATACACCCTTCAAAGGTATTAAAAAGCTACTTTCAAATAACCTATCAGCTACTAAATAGATTGGCACAGAGAATAGTGCCTCAAAATGCACTGTTTCAACACTACCATCATAATGGAAAAGAATCTTCAGTAAAAGCAAATCTTAGGGATTTGGCATGTCCTTATTGTATTGCTGAAAAAAAATTATATATATAAATCAAAAACTGTTTCATTAACATCTTGTAGCAACTCCCACTGGATCCTAACAGTGCTACAATGACTTAAAGCCAACATTCTTAATAACCAACATCCAAGTCAGCTGCAACACAAACAATATACCTCACAGCATATTTTGTCTCAGTCATATGAACACATCCTCACCACTTCCTGACAAATTATCTACAACAAAAAAAAGTAACACTTTTCCTTTCACAATAATATTTGGTTCATCAGTTTCATGTCTCAGAGAAGAGAGGGTATTATCACTGGAGAGAAACATTGGGATCATACAGTCCATGGCAGCAACATGGAAATCACTGGAAAGACTTGCATCACAAATATGACTCATCCCAGTATTTGTTCCTTACATTCCACACTCGTTAAACACCAAAACTTAAAAATATAAATGACCAATAAATTTATACCTAGTTTTGACATTTTTAAACAAAAATTTAGGTTATAAATGTAAAGCAAATTAATCCAGCTACCTGGAACTTAGAAAAAAAAAATTTTTATCCGAGAGCTATACATACCTTTACCATAATTTGTCAGGATACTAGTATTTTTGTGATGTCATTTGATAACTATTTAAGCTGTGAAAGCAAGGACAGGATGAGCTAGGTCATATCATGCTTCCCTCATATTATATATTTTGTGAATAGTTTGAATTTTGAAACCAATTAGACTAGAAACCCATGACATTAATATCTCCATTTTCAGGAACTATCTGCCTGCAACTTGCTAGTCTTAAATTTAATAACTATGTTAAACAGCCTACAACTCCCATCCTCTCTCTCTGTAGGGTGGGGTGGGGTGGGGTGGGGGTGTGTTGTACGCACGCATGTGCATGTGTGCACGCGAGCGCCAATGCACATACAGTACATGCAAGTGTGTAGTGTAGTACAACCATGTTTCTCTGACTTGACACTGAATTATCTAACATTATACTTGTGGGATCCCATCTTGAAATAAATTTTCAATTATATTCTAAAAAAAAATATGGATTTTGCAAACTTTACAACAGTTAATTGTGCATGTGCTCGCTAGCTCCCTCGCACGAACACACACAATTTACACATTTATACACACAATTTTGACATTTACACACACAATTTACACATTTCGAGACTCAGGAGCTGAGTCTCGACCCCTGCAACCACAAATAGGCGAGTACACACACACAATTTTACACATTTACACACACACAAAATGTTAACTAACAAAATGGTAGCTAGCACACAAACAATCACATATTTACACACACAATCACACATTTACACGCATACACACACACAGCAGAGGCAGGGCTAGGAGCAGACTCAACCCCCTGCAACCACAAATAGGTGAGTATGCACTTCTAAAGTACAAAGTGTTACCTATTCAATTTGTAATCAATTATTTCAATATTCTCCTCTGTTCTTTTATAAACACCAAAAACTCCTGCATCTGTAGCTTCCAAATCAATCTTTAATGGGGAACATTAGCAAAAGTTTACTTTTTTCAAGCATGTTGTATATACAATCCACCCCATGTATATTTTATTAATTTGCCGACTATTGTAACAAGCAGATACAGATCTTCCTAACTTGAACTAAAATATTTATCAGTTACTACATCTCTCAAGATTTTCATGACTTTTTTTTTAACTGAGTTTTCTAATATTCTTCCTGTCACATGCTTTAACTTAAGTGGCCTGTGTTTTATGGGATTATCTCTAATTACCCCTTTTTTAAATACTGATTTATTACCATTTTCTGTTAATCTACCAATTTGCCTTCCTTCAATGAAGTCTGGAGGATCATCTTGGCTGGATAACTAGGATCTTTTACACACTTCTACCTGGTCCACTACCAATATTCAGATTGGTTTCCATTACTAATTATTAAGTGTGTGCACAATTCTTATTCGTGTTGGTCCTGCTTTGCAGATTTCAGCCAACTGATGTTAATCAGACATCATACCTCTTTACCCCACTCATTGTTTTAGATATGTTTCCAGAAATGTGGGACTCGTTTAGATGAATAATTTCCAGCTATTTCTCCATTTTCTTGTTGCATCCCTGTCTACTGTTTATGCCCTCGAGTTTTTGTTTTGTAGGCCATTATCATATCTCTTCTTTCTTTATTCCTCTTGTATATACTCAAGCTGTACCTGTAAAGGCATCAAGCTCTAAATCTGGAATATTACTCTACTCTTTAACTCTAGTCAACTAGTGCAGCTGATTCGTACCTCTTAGGATCGTATCTACCTTTAAATCCATGTATGGTGTGTCACCTACTTGAGTTTGTAATGGGATGTGCTCCAGTACTTGGGGTCCCAACTCTTAGCCTTAATGTCACTGGTAGTGTATAGTTTCTCATTATGCAAGTTAAAAGAAAGCCAAGAGAGAATGTATGTACGAATAATGAACACATGTCCTGTAAAACAAAGATATTAGCAATGGGTTTTACAATGAACTTGAAGGAAAACAAGACATCACCAGCAGGACTGAACCTCTGCTTTATACATTACTTTTTTTTAAATATCCAAACAAGAATAAAGATCAATGAAAAATATGAAAAGAATAGAAAATTTAGGTACAAAAAACACTAGCCTCAAATAATGGAAAAAGAAATAGGAAGTCCCCAGTTCTAATAATTTTTTTTGATGGGGAAATCCCTTATTTCCTTATGCAGAAAATTATAAAGAACACATTAACAAAGTTTCATACAAGTTTTTCTGCCTGGGATATATGCCAATACATCAACAAAATTAATAGATAAACTTTCATATCTATTTTAATCAAAAAACAAACTATGTAATCAACAACTAGAAAAAAAATAGAAAATACCCTGGGCATCAAGAATAAGACCTATGAATTGTTTTCCAGAGAAAAAGGAACATTACACAATTTCACCCCAAGGTGTAGGATCACCAATTGTGGCTTTGAGCTAAAGCTCCTGTACCCTGAACTACACACACCATGAATTTCTTCAAAACTTAAAATACAATGGAACCACATTTTATTTGAATATTCTTTCAATGGAACATACTATGAA
>WNWK01029545.1:0-24313 GCA_009830355.1 Cherax destructor
CAATTGTATTAGTTACCGAGTGAGAATCTTTCCTCCACACTAAATGTATTGGTAAATACAAAGAACATCAAAATGAATCCCCTGTATAAGGAATGTTACAGAGGAGGATAGACAGCTTGAGAGCCCTGGGCCTCCACTCTCTTGAAAGACGTAAAATGTGGGGATATATGACTGAAGTATCCACGTAGAAGACACATTTAAACAGTGAAGATATAGAGTGCTAAGAATATCTAGCCAGAAAGAATGTGAAACAATGAATTCAAATTGGATAAATTAAGATTTATAAAGAATATATGAAAAAAACTTGTTTGGCAATAGAGTTGGAGAGTAGTGGAAAACACTAGCAAGTAGATTCATTGTAGCTAACACTTTAGAGTAATAAACAGGATTGGGTTTGAGCAGTACTTGCCTTTCATGGACCAATAGGCCAACAGGATACTCAAAATTAATGTTGTGTCGAGACAAACAGGGTAAAAATATAGAACTGGCTCGTGTGTCATAAAGAAGGATGTGTAAAATAAAAGCCAAATATTAGCTCTTAAAACCTGTAAAATCACAGTAAATTACCAAACCATGGAGGTGGACCCATTATATACCTCTGTAATCTTTTGACTACCGCCCACAGGATGGTAATGGGGTGCATAATAAAAATATTAAACTAACATCTCAGCTCCCAAACTTAACTATACCAACCAGTTTGAAACTACTCAAGAAGGTTAGGTAAGGTTTGTCAGGAAACAGGACAAGTGTTTCCTGACGCGGGTCTCAGCGACCCGTCAGTGCAGCTTTTTTTTCATCTGACCGAGTCCTTCCACTGGCTTACCAGTCCACCCCTTTAAAAAAATATGGTTAAAGTTATAACCATTTGTAGTCAGTACTACTCAAGAAATCTCAATTAACTTAAGATCACTAAATCAATTTAAAAAACCAATACACACTTAAAATTGTAGTATTGTCAATTGTACTAACTGTAATATTTTTTTTATTTATACCTTTCTATTACAAATCATATTAATAACATTATTTCTATATCTCTTTCATAATAATACATAATTAACATAAAATTTTGTTACATATTTTTTCCTCTCATAAATATATTCTGAGTACTGGTGGGTAAAATATTACTTTATGAGCCCTGCAGAGAAACCAACAAGAATGTGACAAATGCTTAATTAAGTGAATGGATGAGTCATCCATAACCTATGTCTGGTTTTAAGTAAGTAAGTAAGTTTATTCAGGTATACACAAACACATTAACATAGGTTATCATACATAGCAGCATATGTGTAGAGAACCCAGGATAACCCAAAAAAGTCAGACAGAGTGACTTATTTCCATTGGGGTCCTTTAAGTAGTGTGTAAGCATTAGGATTAGTCTTCCCGAAATGATCATGCATCCTAGTGACTTCCTTTATGCTTAACAATATCCTAGGTTCTCTATACATATGCTGCTATGTGTGATAATCTATGTAACTGTATTTGTGTATACCTGAATAAACTTATTTACACATTGTATAATACGCAAAAAAAAGTTTATTTTTATTTTGACCTCTCAACTACTGTTGCCGTTTCCTCTGTATTTGACTGAGGAAGTCTACTGTGTAGGCGAAATGTTTCTACAGTCAAGATACCCAATGTGTCTTACTCATCTACTCGTCACCACTGTATGCCATTTTCATAATGGTAGAGTAAAATTCTGCTAAACAATTAATAATAATAATAATAATAATAATTTTTATTTGGACATGATACAAAGAATTACATTTGGTTATTGAGGTTACATGAGGTGTACATGCCAAAAGCCCCTAGTATGCAGGGCATTTTGGGCAGACTTAAAATAAACTTAAAACTAGATTGTAAGAATTATTGTAGATAGTATACAATGAGTAAAGGTGAGTATTTAAGCTATGAAATTTGAACATAGTTTTGTACTTTTGTCTTCATTATAAAATTAATTAAATCAGATTAAACAAATTAAAGCAACAGTAATAATAAAATAATAAAAAGTTATGGTTGATAATTTATAAAATAAGTAAAGTTGCTTATCTAAGTTTTAAAGTTTGAATATAAGTTGAACATATCAATTAATTGTAGCAATTTATTGCAGCAATGCAACTAATTGAGTGAGATAACAATTTAAAACAATTTAAAACAATTAATTGCATTGCAGTTAGTTTACGTGGTCATTATAATATAAGTGTTGTGGGAATAATTAGCTAAGTAAGTATTATTCATAACAGGTTTTACATTCATTCATTCAATCGTTCATTCATACATTACATTAACTTTAAAGTCAGGTTTTACGTTAAGTGATTATTCTACTTTACTGGGAATGGTTGATATGGAGCAATTATCTTTGGGTGAGAAGGTGGTTTTTTAGCATCGTTTTGAATTGGGGTACAGGTAGGGTTTCTTTGGCAATGACAGGTAATGAATTCCAAATTTTCGTGCGTTTTATGTGCATTGAGTTTTTACATAGTGTTAGGTGGACACGGGGAACATCGAGGAGTGATCTGTGTCTAGTGTTATGGTCATGTGTCCTGTTAAAATTAGTAAGGAGAAGTTTGAGTGGTGGGTTAATATCTGCATAGAGTGTTCTATGTATGTAATAGGCACAGTAAAAAAGTATGGATGTCTTGTATGGTGAGTAAGTTTAGGTTTTTGAATATTGGTGGAGTATGTTGCCTGGAGTGAGAATTTGTTATCATTCTAACTGCTGCCTTTTGTTGTGTTATTAATGGTCTGAGATGAGTTATTGATGTAGAGCCCCATGCGCAGATTCCATAGGTGAGGTAGGGGTAAATGAGTGAGTGATATAGGGTAAGGAGAGCTGGTTGTGGAACATAGTACCGTATCTTGGATAGTATTCCCACGGTCTTTGAGACTTTCTTGGAGATTTGTTGTATGTGTCTGAAATTTGAGGCCACTGTCAAGATGTATTCCTAAGAATTTTCCCTCTGTGAGTTTGCGATAGGGGACCCGTTTATCATTATGTTAAGTGGTGCGTTTGCAGCTCTGTTCCCAAACTGGATAAAATAGGTTTTATCAATATTGAGAGTAAGTTTGTTGGTCATCATCCAGGTAGATATTTTCTGCAATTCAGTATTTGCAGTGTTGGCTAGTGTGTCTGGGCTTGGGTGAGAGATAACGTATGTAGTGTCATCTGCAAAAGTATGGGTTTGAGTAGTTGAGATGCATTTGGTAGGTCGTTAATGTAAATGAGAAAGAGTAGTGGGCCAAGAACACTTCCCTGTGGGACCCCTACGGTAATAGTTTGCGCGGTGGAGCTAGCTCCATTAGTGTACACATATTGGTTTCTGTTGCTAAGGTATGATTTTAGGTAGTTTAAGGAGTGTCCTCTTATACCATAGTGCGATAATTTTAAGTGTAACAGATCATGGTCAACTGTATCAAAAGCTTTACGTAAATCAATGAAGATTCCCACTGGGATTTCTTTTTCTCAAGGGCGGTGTAAATTATTTCTAACATGTGTATAATGGCATCATTTGTATTTTTATTAGGCCTGAATCCAAATTGACAGTGGTTGAGTACGTTGTTGGAGGTGAGGTAGGAATATATTTGTCTATGAATTAATTTTTCAAAGATTTTGGAGAGAAGGGGGAAGTTAGATATCGGCCTGTAGTTATTCAGGTCTGCTTGATCTCCTCCCTTATGTATTGGGTGACCCTCGCTATTTTGAGTATTGATGGGAAGGTAGAGGATTCAATGGATTTGTTAAAAGTGTTGCAATAATTGGTGAGAGAACTTGAGAGGCTTTTTGTATATATAAGGTGGTAAGTTATTTAGGTCACCTGCTTTGTTTTTAATGTGTTGATTATAAGTGAAACTTCTATTGGGTTGGTTGGGGCTGGGAATAGTGTGTTCGGATAGGTGCCAGTGAGATAGTCGTTAGGTGGAGTATTAGAACTTGGGATTTTGCTTGCCAGCTTTTTACCTATGGTGGAGAAGAAATCATTGAGTTTGTTTGCTGTTTCAATAGGTTAGGTGGGAGTAGGGGTTCATCTGGTTTTGTTAGTTTGATTGTTCTGTTTGTGGATATCTTTTTGTTCCTAGAATTTCAGATAGGGTTTTCCAGGTCTTTTTATATCACCTTTAAGTTATGTAATCTGTTCTCATAGTACAGTTTTTTTGACCTTCTTATCAGACTCGTTAGGTTTGATGAGTAGCGTTTTGTTTGTTCTCTTGATATTTGTCCCATTCTGTACTGTTTTTCATATAGGTGCTTTATATTAATGGACTTGAGTATGCTGGGGTTAGCCAGGGACTATTTAATCTTTTAGTTGTGATTTGTTTAGTTTTTTTAGGGCAGTGCTTATTATAGAGGTATTGGGTCTTTTAAGAAAATTATTAATACATAAGTCAGTATCTGGGAAGTTGTCTATTTCTGTTTGCCAGTCAATGTTTGTCATAGCTGTTATAAAGCTATTTATTGCTGTCTCATTATGTAGTCTGAAGGTAACTTTAGTAGTCTCTAGTGGTAATTTTCCGAGATTTGTTATGAGAAAGGTCGGGTAGTGGTCAGTGGTATTGTCTGTGATTATGCCTGATTTTAATGGGGATATGGTGTTAGTCCAGATATGGTCTAATAGAGAGGCACAGGTGTCAGAGATTCTCGTAGGTTTTGTTATTGTCGGGAGCAGCAAGCAGTTGCTCATAGTGTTTGTGAATTCAGTTACTAGTGGGTCCTGATCTTGTAGGAGGTTTATATTGAAGTCGCCTGTGAGGATTAAGTGGTCTTTGTTCATGTGTGCATCAGTAATCATACTTCCTAATTTTCACTAAAATGCTGAATGTTTGACTGTGGTAATCTATAGATGTTTATAACTGTGAGAGGTTTTTGTAGATATTTGGATTTAAATTTAGCTATTATATATTCTCCATGTTCATCTCTTGTGCAAGTATTGTTAATACATTCAAGCTGGTCTGAGTAGAACATAGCTGTGCCACCTCCTTGTTGGTCTGGCCGACAATTGTGTATGGCTGTGTAACCAGGAATGGCATATATATCTATAGTATGAGGCTTTAACCATGTTTCAGTGAGAGCAATGATGGACATACTGGCCTGAAGTGAGTTTAATAATGCAGTGAGGTCATCAAAATGTTTGCTTAAAGATCTGACATTGTAATTAAAGATAGTTATGTTATTGTTGGATTTGAGTAGTGTTTTAGCCTGTTCTGCTGTGTAGTAATGACAATTGTTGTTAGGTTCATGTAAGTCATTTAATAGAAGGTTGATTTCAGGATCAATGTTTGGAATCATAAGATTTAGTGTGATTCTATAATTAAACTTAAAATTAGAACAACACAAGTAGACCTAAGAATAGGACAATGCAATAGGATTTCTTGGCACGTGAGTTAGTACGTTGAATATGTTTACAAAAATGAAAGAATGAGCTAAGGTAGTCAATTTACAGCTAATAAGAATCTAAAACTATAGCACCTGAGTTAGCACCTGAGTAAGTTAATTAATTAAACAAAAGTTTATATTGATGGAAGAAACGGTATGTAAACTCCCGAGTCCTCATAATGATCTGGTCGTTTCCAGAGTGCGAAGAACTGGCACACTTGACACTAATCATATTTGAATAACCGTCTTATATATGTACATAACGGGATCAATGTTAGGTGATCCAGCCCAGGGTGCTCAGGGCGCCTTGGTGTGAAATTACACAACGGATTTGTGCAGGATTCATATGTTGTCAAAATCACGTTCATAATGGAAATCTATTAAACTGGGCAATTCCTCATTAAGATTTATGATACTCATACTGTTACACACAAAAGGACAAGGTGGACAGAGACAGGATGTTCCAGAGATGGAACACAACAACAAGGGGTCACAGTTGGAAGTTGAAAACTCGGATGAATCACAGGGATGTTAGGAAGTATTTCTTCAGTCACGGAGTTGTCAGGAAGCGGAATACTCTTGGAAGTGATGTAGTGGAGGCAGGATCCATACATAGCTTTAAGAAGAGGTATGATAAAGCTCATGGAGCAGGAAGAGTGACCTACTAGCGGCCAGCGAAGAGGCGGGGTTCCACAGGGGTCTACCTGGAGTCTACCTGGAGAGAATTCCAGGGGTCAACGCCCCCGCGGCCCGGTCCGTGACCAGGCCTCATGTTGGACCAGAGCCTGATCAACCAGGCTGTTACTGCTGGCCACACGCAGACAACGCACGAACCACAGACTAGCTGGTCAGGTACCGACTTTAGGTGCCTGTCCAGTGCCTGCTTGAAGACAGCCAGGGTTTGTTGGTGACCCCCCTGATGTATGCTGGGAGGCAGTTGAACAATCTTGGGCCCCTGAAACTTATTGTGTTGTCCCTCAACGCTAGTGGCACCCCTGCTCTTCTTTGGGGGGGATGTTACCGCCTGCTGAGTCTTTTGCTTTCGTAGGGAGTGATTTTTGTGTGCAAGTTTGGTATTTAAGCCCTCAAGAATTTTCCATGTGTATATAATATGATCTCTCCCGCCTGCGTTCTAGAGAGTACAGGTTTAGGAACTTCAAGCGTTCCCAGTAGTTGAGGTGGTTTGATCGCACTTATGCGTGCGGTGAAGGTTCTCTGCACTTTTTACAAGGTCAGCAATTTCACCCACCTTGAAAGGTGCAGTTAGTGTGCAGCAATATTCCAGCCTAGATAGAACAAGCGATCTGTAAAGTGTCAACATGCGCGGCATCCCTGGTTTAGTTCTCATTATCCATCCTGTCATTTTTCGAGCAGATGCAATTGCTACTTTGTTATGGTCCTTGAAGGTGAGATCCTCTGACAGATCACTCCCAGGTCTTTGACATTAGTTTTCGCTCTATTGTGTGGTTGGAATTAGTTTTATACTCCGATGAGATTTTAATTTCTTCACGTTTTCCGTATCTGAGTAATTGAAATTTCTCATCTTGAACTTCATATTGTTTTCTGCAGCCCATTTAAAGATTTGGTTTATGTCTGCTTGGAGTCTTGCAGTGTCTTCAACGGTGGACACTGTCATACAGACCGGGTGTCATCTGCAAAGGAAGACACAGCACTGTGGCTTATATCCCTGTCAATGTCTGATATGAGAATGAGGAATAGGATGGGAGCAAGTACTGTGCCTTGTGGAACAGAGCTTTTCACAGTAGCTGCCTCAGACTTTACTCTGTTGACCTACTCTTTGTGTTCTACATGTTAGGAAATTATAGATCCATCTACCAACTTTTCCTGTTATTCCTTTATCATGCATTTTGTGCTATTACACCATGGTCACACATGTCAAAGGCTTTGCAAAATCTGTGTATATAACATCTGCATTCTGTTTATCTTCTAGAGCATCTAGGACCTTGTCGTAGTGGTCCAGTAGTTGGGACAGACAGGGCGGCTGCTCTAAACCCATGCTGTCCTGGGTTGTGCAATTGATGGGTACCAAGATGGGTGGCAATCTTGCCTCTTAGAACCCTTTCAAAGATTTTTATGATATGGGACGTTACGCAATTGGTCTGTAGTTCTTTGCTATTGCTTTACTGCCCCCTTGTGGAGCGGGGGGTATGTCTGTTGTTTTTAGTAGCTGCGGGACGATCCCAGTGTCCATGCTCCCTCTCCATAGGATGTTAAAAGCATGTGAATGGCTTCTTGCAGTTCTTGATGAACACGGAGTTCCATGAGTCTGGGCCTGGGGGAGTGCATGGGCATGTCATTTATTGCCTTTTCAAGTCATTTGGCATTGTGATGTCAGAAAGGCATGCATCTGTCAAGTTCTGTAGGGACTCTCATAAAAAATTCATTTAGGGTTTTGATTTTCAGTCTGGTTAGTGGCTCGCTAAAACTAGTCATACTGGGATTTAAGTAACTCACTCATTTCCTTGCTGTCATCTGTGTAGGACCCATCCCGTTTAAGTAGGGGCCCAATACTGGTTGTTGTTCTCGAACTTTGATTTTGCATAGGAAAAAAAAATACTTAGGGTTTCTTTCAATTTCATTTATTTTAGTTCTTTTCCCGTGTCTCTTGATTCCTGTAAGATTCCTTTAGTTTTAATTCGATGTTTGCTATTTCTCTGACTAGTGTCTCCCTACGTATTTCAGAGATATTGGCCTCCTGTAGCCGCTCCGTTATTCTTTGCCTTCGCCTGTATAGGAGCGCCCTCTCTTTCTAGTTTGCATCTTCTCCTTTTCCTTAAGGGAATTTGCCTTGAGCAAACCTCAAGTACCACAGAGTTAATTTGTTCTAGACATAGGTTGGGATCCGTGATGCTTAGGCAATCTTCCCAGTTTATATCATTTAGGACTTGGTTTACTTGGTCCCACCTTATGTTTTTGTTATTGAAGTTGAATTTGGAGAAAGCTCCCTCACGGCGATCACATTTTGTTGATCTGGGCTCCCCGCATGCATGTCTGGACCTCCATTATGTTGTGATCTGAGTATATTGTTTTTGATATGACATTTCGTATCAGATCATCATTGTTGGTGAAGATGAGGTCCAAACGTATTCTCTAATCTTGTGGGCTCTACTATTTGCTGGTTTAATGAACTTGGTGCAGAGATTTAAAAGTTCATGCATGTGTGAATTTTCATCTGAGCTGCCTCCTGGTGTTATTCTGCTACCACATTGTTTGCAATGTTCCTCCATTTTAGGTGCCTGAGGTTGAAATCCCCAGTAGCAAGATGTTGGGGGCAGGAGCTGGAAGATTTTCCAGACAGTGGTCAATTTTCAGAAGCTGTTCCTGGAATTTTGGGACGTTGCAAAAATCGAACAATTCCGCTACTTTGAGGTCAGTTTCAAGCCATTTTCACTACTAAAACCAATCAAAATCAGCTCTATTTCTGTAACATATCTTCCATTCCATCAAATGAGACCACGAAACTGCAAATACAACTGTAAAAAACATACGGAAAAACACCGCAAATTCGCTGTTTTAATCCAAAAATATGGTCATAGTTTTTTTTCTCCTTATGCACTGTGTGCTGCAGGATTTGTTTTATGTGGTGCACACTTACCACATACGTAAATGTATTCTCTCATATCTAAGCCCAAATTTACCGCTCACAGGTTATCTGACTGTATAACCCCTGTGGTTTAGCGCTTCTATTTGATTATAATAATAATAACAGGTTATCTGAGTGAATTGAGCTCAAGCCGTAGTTCTACCCTTTGGACCCAGGCTTCAAAGCCATAAAACTACAAGACGGACCCTCAAAGGGTTAAATAACAGGTGATAATAATGAATTACAAATCAGTAGGGCCCCATTTTTTTTGGCTTTTTTTCGGCATTCCGTTCATACGGCGAGTTCAAATTATGGCCAAAACTTTTGTATATGGCGAGGGGGGTTTTCAGATGGGCGCGCCAACCGGGGTTTGTTTACATTTTTGTGACATCTCTTTTGTAAGAATCACTCTTGGGCACATTAAATGTCCAATTTTGTCAAATAGACATTTTCATTAATCCATCTATGAATGATTACTAAAAATATCAAAACCTACAAGAATCTTGAGACTAGTACCTCAATATAGACCACATCTGGACTAACAATATTCCCCTCTAAAATCAGGCATAATCACAGACAAAAACCCAGACCACTACCCAAAATTTCTCATAACCAATTTGGTAAATTGCCCCAAGATATTACAAAGTTCCTTCAGACTCATAACTTAGTCAGCTGTAAATAACTTTATAACGGGTATGATTAACATTGACTGGCATAATGAGTTGAAACATATTCAGATACAGTCATACCCCGTATTAATGCTGTCATCTTACGTTTTTTATTGAGTTTATAACGAAAAAAATTTATTGCGATTAACGATGTTTGTTTGGGGTAAGGGCATTTGGGACCGGACGTGTCCGCCTTGGCGTAGCTGAGCCGCACCCAGGGAAACGCCCGTGTGCTATTGTTTCAAGTGAGGCGACCACCCACCCACAACCCACGCATTCATCCAGTATATTGTCATTTTCCACTGTTTTTGGCGGAAAATCAAATAAGACCATAAGAAACTCCTAGGTAAGCCTGTGGGAAAGAATGTCAGGGGTGAAGTTCTGCAGGGAGGCATTTATTTCAGGAGGGCAGGGGTAGAGGTAGCAGGCATGGGTGGCAGGGATGCAGGGGGGGGTACAAAAAAATGGGTGTGGGGGTGGGGGGAGTGAGGGGTCAGGGAGTGAGCAAGGGGGTGGGGAGGTAGCAGGGATGTAGCAAGATGCAGGGAGTGTAGCAAGGGGTGCAGGGGTGTAGCAAGGATGCAGGGGTGGCAAGGATAAAGGGGGTAGTAGGCATAGGTGAGTTAGCAGGGAGTGTAGCATTCATGCAGGGAGTGGGCATTCATGCAGGGGGTGCAAATGCGGAGTGTGAGGGTGCGGGATTAAAAGGTTTTCGGGGGTGAAGGATGCAGGGCAAGGGTGAAAAAATGAAAGGGGGTGCAGGGGAAAGGTTTAGGAGGAGCAAGGATGCGGGGGTGGTAGGCATGCAGGGGTGGCATTCATGAAGGGGAAAATTATGCAGGGGTAACATTCATCCCGGGGGGTTTTTGGGATTTAAAAAAGGGGGCCCGTAACCCCAAAAAGGGGGTTTTAAATTTTTAAATTCCCCAAAAAACTGTATTTTTCCCCCCTTTTTTCCCCCTCCCCTTTTCCCAACAAAAAACTCTTAAAAAAAAAGTAAGTGACTTTTTTTTAATACACATTTAAAATTTTGTTTATTCATTAAATTTTTAATTTTTAATGCCCAAAAATTCAAAAAAAATTTTATTTAAATTTTTTGGGAAATTTTTGGGGCAGATTAAATTTTTTCCCCCTTATTTCTTATTGGGAAAAATTGGCCCCAAAAATTTTTTTCCCCCTTAAAAAAATTCCCTTTTGGGGGGATTAATTCGTAAGTCGAGGATATTATAATAAAAATCAAAATTTCAAAAAAAACCCCCCTCTAAAAAAATTGCCCAAAAAAATTTTAAAAAGATCACAGCTAAAAATTTTAAAAACCCCCGGCTAACCCCCACATCCAAAAAACCCCTTAAAAAAAGGCCCAATTAAAAAAAAATACGGGGAAAGGGGTCTTTAAAGAAAAACCAAAAAGCTACTCATCAATCCTTACCAGCCTGATAAAAGGTAAAAAAAATTTATTTTGGGGGAACAGCCCAAAACATAAAGGTGATATAAAAAAAACCGGGTTTCCCATCTGCCTTTTTAAAAAAAAAAAAGATTTAAAAACAACATCATTAAATTATAAAAAAAAGATAAACCCCTTTCCTCACCTCTGAACCAAACAGACTTAATGTTTTTTTTTTCTCCCCAAAAGGAAAAAAACTAGCGAGAAAAACCCCAAAACTCGAACACCCGTCCAACAGACACCTACAAACACCCCCCTTTTTTCCCTTTCCCCGGCCCCCCAAACCCAATTTTAAGTCTGGGCCCAAATCAACACCCTTAAAAAAAAACAAAACGAAATTTTCCAACTTTTATCTCAAAAAGATTCTCAGGTACTGTCACCAATTATAGAAAAAAATATTAATAAATCCATTGAACCTCACCTTTTTCCTCAATTTTAAAATGGGGTCACCCATCCCTTTTGGGGGTAAACAAAATTGGGGAAAATTATAGACCAATTTCTAATTTCCCTGTTTTTAAAATTTTAGAAAAACCCCGAAAAAACCCCACCTCGTCTCACAAATGTCTCAACCCTAAATTTTTTGGTTCCCCGGACAAACAAGAGCAAAAAAGTCCCATTATGCCCCCTTTTTGGGTTAAAATACACCCCTTGGGAAAAAAAGGGGCCCACTGGGAATCTTTTGATCTCGGCTTTTGATAAATTTCCTTTTTTCTTTTTTAAAAATTGCACACTGGGTAAAACACCCAAATTTCCTTTTAATCATCCCCCAGAACCCCAAAAATAATCGGGGACACAAAAAAACTTTTCCCAAACAAAAAAATTCAGGGGGGTTTCCCCAAAAATGCCCCGGGGCCCCCTATTCCTCTTTTACAAAAAAAGACCCCAATGCATCCCCTTTCCAAACCCATTTTTTTGCAGATGACAAAACCCTTTTTCTTTTCCCCAAATCCAGTTAAAATGGCCAACACTTTTTCAAACAGAAAATATAAAAGGGGTAAATAAAAAACTTATTTCCAATACTGACAAGCCCCCCTTTAACAGTTTTGGGGAAAAAAAACCAAAAAATTTTCCCCCAAAAATAACGCCCCCAAGGTTCACCCCCCCAAGACTCACAGAGGAAAATTCCTAAAAACCTTTTGGTTTACAGATTTAAAACCCAAAAAACAAAACAAACTATTTCCAAAAAAAACTCAAAAAGGGAGGCATATTTCTAAGATTGTTATGTCCTTTTAAAAAACCCCCCCGCCTTTTACCACCCCAACCCTTTTTCCCCTTCCCCCTAATTGGGGGGGGTTACTTTAAAAACATTTTTGACATTTAACCAAAGGGGGAAAATTTTGGGAATTTTTCCCCCCAAAACCATGGGGTCGAAAGGCACTAAATCCCGGGGGGCCGGGGGTTCCCCTTTTCTTTTAACACTTGTAAAAGAAATTTTCTTTTTTGGGGGACCCCCCTTTGGGGGAAAAGGGCCAACGTGTTGAAAGAGGGAAAAAGACCACTCATAACCCAGAAAAAAGGTGCAGTCGGGGAAGGATAACAAATTCCCACTCTAGACAGCATACCCACCAAATTCAAAAGCCAAAAAATACTCACCATAAAAAACATTCACACTTATAATTGTGCCTACTACATACATAAATCTCATTCCTAATATAAACCCTCCCTCAAAATTCCCCTCACCCCCTTTAAAGGGGGGCCCATGACCATAAAACAAGAAACAGATCACATTTTGATGTCCCCCACGTCCATAGAAACCCATGAAAAAAATTAAGGGCCCAGAGTTTTGGGAAACCCTTTTCCCCAAAAAATACAAAAAAACCTTGTCTCAGAATCTTTTTAAACTCTTTAAAAAAACCCCCTCTCACCCTTCCCCAAATACCAAGAAAAAAAAAAAACCCTTTTTTTTTCCCCCTTTGATAATTAATTTTTTTTATAATTTAATGATAATATTACTTTAAAAAAAGCTCAGTATTTTTTTCTTTTAAGATAATCTCAATTTGTACTATTATAACATTTTAATATTCCACCTACTACCCCAAAAAAATAAAAATTATTCTGTAAATTTTTTTTAAAAAAAACCCAAAGTTATTTTCCCAAAATAATTTCAATTTTTACTATTAACTACCATCTTACTAAACACTTTCCCCAAGTATGTCACCCCTATTATAATTAACCAAATAAAATTATATTTTTAAAAAGCCCCTAAGTTTTAGTTTCCCGTTATGCCCTGGCATGTCATGGGTCCCTTTGCATTTTTTGTAAATCTTTTGTAAAAAATTAAAAATAAAATTTTTATTATATTTTCTTAAAAATTATTAAAAAACGTTAATACAAAACTTTTTATAGCAGAAGCTATGTAGGTGTGGTTGGGGGGGGGAAAACTTTCAAACATGGACGAAAATCCTAGTCTACCGGGGGAAAAAACCGGTCAACCCCTGGGCCCGGTCTGTGACCAGGCCTCCTGTTGGCAGAGCCTGATAACCCCTTGTTACTGCGGCCCACGCAGCCCCAAAGGAACCACACCCGCATCAGGTACCACTTGGGGGCCTGCCCCGTGCCTGCTTGAAGACCCGGGGGGTTGTTGGTAATCCTGATTTTCTGGGAGGCGTTGAACAATTTGGGCCCCCCGACCTTTTGTATTGTCCCCAACGTTTTGGCCCCCTGCTCTTCAGGGGGGGTGTTAACCTGCCAAGTTTTTTGCTTTAAGGCCATAATTGTTTCCCGAATGTTTCATCCGTTACTGACAAATTTTTTAACATAAGGAATAATGTAAATTGATTAGCCCCTTTTTGGACCCCCCAAAAATAAAACCAAAAAATTTTAAAAAAAAACCCCTTTCATAATTGTTATGTTTGGAGGGGCCTTAACCGGGGTCCACTGTCAAAATAATCATTTGGGGGCCTTAAATTTTTTTTAGAAATGCTTTTTTTTCTTTGAAAACTTCTTTTTAAAAAAAACCTTCATGTAAAAATGCAAAAAGAAAAAAAAATTAAAATATAATTTTTTAAAATTTTTTAATTTTAAGAAACTTTTTCTAGCAAAACTGGGGTAATGTGGAAAAATTCCTTTCATATGCCTTCAATCTATATATAGCTATTCACACCTTGTGGGTTTAGCGCTTTTTTTAAAAATACTATCATTATTAAAATGGGGGTTGCATGAGAATGGGAGGTTGTTTTGTTTTTTTTTGTACAACCCAAATAACAAGGGGGTTCAGTGGCCCCCGGAACAAAAACCATTCCAGGGCCTAAAAAACCCAAAAAATTTACTCCCTTTAAAAAGTCAGAGGTTGTTTTTTTCAGACCCCAAAATCCTTTCCCCAAAATTTTATTGTCTTTTTCATAATTTCATTTGGGGGGGTTTTGGGGTCCACTGTATTTGTATTTGAGGAAATTATTATAAAAAAAAATTTTTGAGGTAAAAGTTTCCCTACAAACGTATGTGAATGAACTAAGTTAAACATTAATGGGATTCTTTTCCCTGACCGGGAAACCCCAACCTGTTCAGTTTTTTTTTTTCCTTGTCTGAACTCCTATCTCGTTCTCCCCCGTTTATCTTTAAAATAGTTGGCTCTCTTACATTCCAAGTTTGTTTTGATAAAAAAAAGGGTTTACTTTTCCCAAAATTAAATGTTAAACCAGTGAACTGATTTTTTTTGGGGTTTCTGGTTCTCGATATTCTCTATGTAAAAAAATTTTCTATTTTTGTGGGATTTGTGTATACCAAAAATTTAACAATGTTATTTGATCGCTGAATGCCATCAAATACAGTTACAAAAATACTTTTTGTGACATGGACAATGATACATGGTAGACAAGTTTTTTTTTTAAAGGATTACAGTGGACCCCCAGTTTTAAAACTTCCCTCCTGAAGTCTCCAAATGCCATTACCCAAATTTTCTCCTTAAAGGAAAAAAATTTCCTGGTTAGTCTATTTGCCCCCCAAAAAAAACTTTTCCCCCAAACACTTACAATATTATACTTCATAAAGGGGTTTCCGGGGTTTAGAAAATCGGGGTCCCTGCATCCCAAAAACCCCAATATGCTGTGCTTTGGGCATTTTTAAGACTACTTTATTCTAGACACATGGAAAAAAATTATTTGAAATTTTTAAAAAAAAAATATAATTGCATTCTAATTATAAAGTTTGAAAAAATTTTTAACATATAAATTTTTTTGGAACCTTTGGATAACAATTTAAAAAATTAGTTGCATTGAGTTACGTTGGGGGTCATTATAATGAAATTTTTCCCGGTTTTTTTAAGTGATTAGTGGGGTTTTAAAATTAAAAATGATTATTCTTTTGTTGAAATGTTTGATATTATTTATTTTTGGGTGAAGGTGATTTTTAGCATTGTTTTGAATTGGGGTCCAGGGTTTTTTTGGGAATGAGGGGTAATGAATTAAATTTTCATGCCTTTTTAATTGAGTTTTTTAGTGTTAGATGGACAGGGGGGAAATCGGGGTGATCTGTGTCTAGTGTTTGGCATGTGTCCTGTTAAAATTGGAAAGAAGTTTAGTGGTGGGTTAATAATTGCTAAGTGTTCTTTTATGAAGGCACAAAAAAATAGGGGTGTTTTATGGTGAAAGTTTAGGTTTTAAAAGGGTATTTGTCTGGGGGGTGAATTTGTTATCATTCTAACTGCTGCCCCTTTTTTGTGTTATTAGTGGTCTGAGATGAGTTTTTTGGGAAACCCCCCCGCAGATTCCATAGGTGAGGTATGGGTAAATGGTGGGTGATATAGGGTAAAAGAGTGGTTTGGAACATATTCCGTATCTTGGGGAGATTCCCCCCGGGCTTTGAGACTTTCGGAAATTTGTTGTATATGTGTCTGAAATTTAGGCCACTGTCAAGATGGATTCCCAGTTTTTTCCGTGAGTTTTTTGATAGGGGACCCGATCATTATTTGTGGTGCGTTTTTTGCTCTGTTTAAACTGGATAAAAAAAGGTTTTTTAATAAAAGCAAGGGAAAGGGGGGAAACTTAAGGTGTCAGCTAACTCTTTAGGAGCTAATGCTGCTGGGGTTTAAAAAACCTAGATAATTTATCCTAGAGAATCCAGGGCCCCAAAGAACTTGCAAAGGTAGCCTCCTTTTTTATAAATCCAATTTGAAACTTGGGGGACTACTGATCTTTTCATAAATTGGTTCAGACTATTTTGCCTAAGTTGAGGCACTGCAGGAAAAAAAAATACCCCTTTTTAAGTTTTATTTGTTTTAAATCCCCCCCACTCATTTTCACACATCAATGTTAATACCTAAGGGGGGATCAAACGCCTGAATAATTATAGACCAATTTCTAATTTCCCTTGCTTTCTAAAATCTTGTTAATTCAAATCTATTCCTACCTTCACACAATGTACTCAACCCCAATTTGGTTCGGAAAACAAGACACAAACGATGCTATTAAGCAGGGGTTTTATTAAACACTTGAAAAAAGGTCCCCTGGGGGAACTTCATTGATCCAAAAAATTTTTTTACAGTACATGTTTTTTGCTCCAAAATTGCACACTATGGTAAAGGGGGACCCATCAACTACCAAAACATCCCACCAACAGAACCAACGGGGCACAAATGGGCGAACTCTTCCCACAACCAATTACAATTTGGGGGCCCTCAAGGAATGTCCTGGGGCCCTCCCTTCCTCATTTACATAAAACCTCCAATGCATCAACTCTCAACCTTTTTTTTTTGCAGATGACTAAAAATGTCTTCTCTCCCCAAAACCCCATTATACTGAACACTTTAACCCCGTTAAAAAAAATATAACATGGATGCGCAACAAGCTTATTAAACCAAGACCTCTTCATACATTTGGGGAAAAAAGCCACAAATTTCCCTAACATAACATTAAATTTTCCCCATCACAAGACTCAGGAAAATCCTAGGAATCCACCTTGCAGTAGCCAAATTTCCCCAAACACATATAAAAAAATTTCCAAAAACCCCGAGACGTGGAAAATTATCAAAGATACGCTTTATGTCCCAATCAGCTCCTTGCACTATATCATTCCTTATCTACCTATCTCACCCTGGAATCTGTGGGGACCCAACAATTAAATCACCTTAGACCACCATAACACAACAAAAGGCCGTCAATGATAACAAATTCCCCTTAGACGTACCCACCAATATTCAAAAGTCTCAAACTACTCACCGAAAGAACATTCATCCCTTCTTGTGCCTACTATATAAAACTTTACACTCTAATAAAACCCTCTGCTCAAACTCTCCCCCACCACTTTAATAGAACCCATAAAAACCCTCCAAGATCTTTTTAAAATATACCCCGGGTTCATATCAACCTATGTAAAACATGCACAAAGGGCCCCAGAATTGGAATTATTCCACTAAAATTAAGATAATCTTGTCGAAAATCAATTTAAGATAACCAAAAACCCCTCTCCCCAAACCTAAATGATTGCTATAAACTCTTTGAAAAATGCTCATTGTTACTTTTATACGAAAATCTAATTTTTAATAATATGTTACTATTATTTCCCCCACTCATATTATAAAATGTCAAAAATCCAATGTTATTTTCCTTAAGATAATCTCAATTCCATATTATCATTCAAGAATCTTAACACCTGTAAAATTAAATCTAATATCATTATATAATAATTTAAACAGAAAATTTCATCATATTGTAATTTTGAAAATAATTTTAACTAGAATAAACTCAAAAAATTTTCTCAAATTTAAGTACATGTTTTTAAGGACTAGAATAGCTGCCCTAATGCCATGGCATGTCAGTGGCTCTCCTTGCACTCAATTTACATTGTAACTCCGATACCATGTAATCTGCAATGAAATAAAATTTATTTTTTTTGTTTGTTTGTAGGTAAAGTAAATGCTCTGTGTGTATCTTACTTTTTATTGTGTTTTTTAATGCCTAGTGCTATTGCTAATTTTAATATAAGTTAGTGTAGCTTGTTGTCTGGCATTTATATGATTTAAAAAGTGGAAAAATGGCATTCTTTTCGAATGTCTGCTTTAAGGCACTAGCCTGGAACCCAACCTCCGTATAGTGGGGCCCTACTGAGTCAATAGCAAACAAAAACTAATGTCAGTGGCTGTAAAAAGTACTAACCTCTTCATGGGGTTCAAGAGTTGCTCCTCAAAACAAAGCACTGGATCTTGTTAAAATATTGGCCTGCATCAAATGGAATAACATTATATGTTGATATACCAATCACAGGAGCTCAGTGGGGTTCCTGCGGTGTAGAAGGCCAAAGCTGTTCCCGGGATGAACCTGTAAAATTATGTAGAGTTAAAAAACATTCAAAGGATATGATTGGCCTACTGCCTACCCATAATACTGAAGAAAAGACATGCCATGCAACAAAATTTTATTGGGAAGTTACACTGTGTAATCTTTATCAACTCTTACAAGGATACTTGTTTCTAATTTCAGGTGGTTAGGCACAGAATCAAGTTCTTTAAAATAAATCAAATCCATTTCTTAAATAAAGATTTTTAGCTTCCCTGTCAAGTGTGGGACTGATGAGTTTTATGAACATAAACTTTCCTTTACTCCGACACTTTTCACTGGAATTCAGTTCAGGGTTGTTCCTGGCCATTTAATAACACTGATATTGTTCTCTTAACCATTTAATAAAACTGATATTGTTCTCTTGCAACTATTTCTCAACTTGTTTTGACATATGGAATGGGGCACAGTCTTGCATGAAGTGTGTAGGGCTATGAATATTGGGAAGAGTCAGGAGATCTTCTTAGACACATTAAAATAACAAGTTCCATTTACTGTTTTGTTGGGACAAGAAATAAAAATTCTCTTGACCTTGAGCAACTTCATCATCATGCCACTGTCAGGGCATTGTCAGTCCATCATCACCCATCATTACCCCATCATCACCTCATCAGAATATTTCTCGTTTTAACTTGTGTAACTGGAGGGAGACTAATAGGTAGAGGTGATGGGTGGAACTTTGATCGATGCACACATTTCAAGAAGGACTGTCACACCATATAATGTTAACCATTTAACCCTTTCAGGGTTTGACGTATAGTACGTCTTACGCATCAGGGCGTTTGGGGGTACTAGTACACAAATTCAAGCGGCTTTAAATCGAGCGGGAAAACGCTGGTAGGCATAGATGTGAGAGAATGGGTCTGCATGGTCAGTGTCGCAGTAGGAAAAAAAACGGGTAACCAGTGGTGCATTGGGGAACACCATTTCAGTCCACCTTGTCCCCCATGCCTCGGGAATTGGGACCTTTTGTTCCCAGTGACAGTTCTAATAGTGATGGGGGGGTCAGTGAAGGTGACTTTCAAGGTTTTGAGGAGGTTGTGACTGAAAGTAATGACCATATACAGTGGACCCCGAGTTTTACACCCGAAATGTACAATTATGTAAGTATAATATTGTAAGTGCTTTTGTAAGTGTATTTTGGGGTCTGAAATGGATAACCTACTTGACATTATTTCTTAAGGAGTAAATTCGTTCGTTGGCACTTGAGCAGGCTTCTGGAATGAATTTTGTTTGTTACTCGGGGTTCACTGTACCGGTAATAGTGAGGAAAACCCAGGCGACCCTCAAACTTCCATCTGGTGCTGTGGTGACTTGTTCACATTCAGTTGTACCAGAACGAAAGGGAAACTGTTATTTACTCATATCCAGGACTCTGATGTGAGCAATGGTGATGATAGTGATAGTGAATATGATCTCCAAGCTCTTCAAAACAGTTCCAATGCGAGATGGGGAATATTCGCAGTGAAGCGTCAGTATATACGAGAATATGTGCTCTGGTAGTGTCCATATCACTTCCAAGGGTTAGGAGTATATCTAGGAGCATCCGTGGGCGTACAACAGGCACAGATAGTGAAACAAAGATGATAGTGTTGCATTGGGATGAAAAATGCGCATGCATCTGGTGGTGGTGGTGGTGGTGGTGGTGCCAGCCGAGAGGCACCAGCAGTGGGCCATGCTGCCACCCACACTGTTGGCTCACCGACCTCAACAAAGGCCACCCTTCCCCAACAAACCCAACCTCCACAACCACACCTCCACACCACAACCTCCACAACCACCTGTCAATATTCAGTACCCACAGCAGCCCCAAATGGGATTGACAGGAAGCTAATATTTGTTCCCAATCCCCATCAGTTTGATAAAAGTCAAAGTGGAATATGTCCATCTTGTACACTTGGAAACAATGCCACTGAACTGAATGCTTTGAATTATTCTTTGATGAACCCTGATGAATATTATTTTCAGGGAAAGCAACAGATACTATGAGTACACCATAGCAAACACAATACTTTCACCAGGATCACGTCTACACCAGTGGAAAAACAACTGTGGCTGAGATGTATCTTTTCTTTGCCACAATAATGCTTATGCCACATGTGTATAAGCACAATGTCAAATCATGCTGGTCAGCAGACCACCTGTTTCCCCCAGGTTTCAGTGATATTATAACAGTGAATCGATTTGTGCTACTGTTACGTATCCTACACTTATCAGACAAAACCGGGCCCCTGACAGATGACAAGTTATATAAGATTAGGAATGTGTTTATGTATCTGAAACAAAAATTCAATATGTATTTTTATCCCTTCAGGAAGCTTGTTATTGATGAGTCTTTGATTTTGTTCAAGGTAGACTGTCGTTCAAGCAGTATATACAACAAGAGGAAACGCTTTGGTATAAAGTTGTTTATAACTTTGTGATTGCTACAGTGGTCTTGTATTGGATATTATTGTGTACACTGGAAGTATACTTACAAGATGACCAGGAATATTAGGTATCTCTGGTGATGTGGTTAGAACAATGATGGAACCATATCTTGGTAAGGGCATACATTATATACTGATAACTGGTACACAAGCCCTTTACTTAATGATTTTTGCAGTGAACATGACAGATGTGTGCAGTACAGTGCATGGAAGCGTAGGCATATGCCTAGGTTTGATGTAGGCACTCGTAGAGGTCAGGTGCAAGCGTTTGCTGCCAATGACATCATGGCATTTCGGTGGCATGACAAGCGAGATGTCACACTGTTGTCATCAGTTCACCCTAATGAAATGGCAGACAGTGCAGGCTGAATAGAGACCAATGAACCCATTCTAAACCTGCAGCTGTGGACTACACCCTCAATATGCATTCAGTGGACAAATGTGACATGCAGATTGGGTTTGTGATTGTGTTCGTAAGAGTTATAAGTGGTACATAAAACTCTTTTCCATATTCTGGACATTTCCATGCTCAATGCTTATAATATGTATAAGCTGAAGACCAGAAACAAACCACCATATGGTGAATTTTGTTTTCTGTGATCAAACAAATAATATTCAAGTACCAAGTAATAGCACCTGCAATATAACACCACCACGAAATTATGAACAAATACCCTCTCGTCTGAGGCCTGGTGATCACTTCCTAATGAAACTGCCTGCTACTGCTTTCAAGACAAAGGCTCAGAAGAGGTGCCATGTCTGTTCACATACAAAAAAACGTCCTCAACAACGCAGAGACACTCGTTTTATGTGTGAGGAGTGTAAAGTACCATTGTGCATGACACCATGTTTCAAGAGTTCCACAAGCTGCACCACTTCTAGAACATGTCCAGTGACTGTATATATGTATATATATGATAGAAAAATAGTAATAAACAATATTTTACATTGTTAGTATTTGGGCTGGAGGAGAGGAGTGGTATTAGGGGGCAAGAACTTCACTTTGATGAACTTAAAATCCTCCACAATTTGCTCTTCCAAGTCTGGAGGATGACCAGGAGCATTGTCCATTACCAGGAGGCACTTAAGTGGCAATTTATTTTCCGAGGTATTTCTTCCTACTGGGGCCAAACACTTCATTGAACAATCAAGGAAAATTTCTCGTGACCCATGCCTTATTGTTAGACTTCACATCACACACAAATTACCCTTGGCAACACTGTACTTCTTGAACACTCTGGGATTTTCAGAGTGATACCAATAAAGGCTTCACTTTGAAATCCCCACTAGCATTAGCACACAACATAAGAGTTAGCCTGTCTTTCTGGCTTGTGTCCTGGCAGTGCCTTTTCCTGCTGTGTAATGTAGGTCATGTTTGGCAGTTTCTTAAAAAACAGGCCTGTTTCGTTTACAATTAAACACTTGTTCGGGTTTAAATCCTCCAGCCTCTACATAGCTTTTAAATTCATGCACAAATTTTTCAGCAGCAAGATTGTCTGAACTGGCTGCCTCTCCATGCCTTATCACTGTGTATGCCCCTACGCTTCTTTGCTGGCTTTAATCGTTCACTTCAGCCTCGTTGCAGGCATTTTCTTGACAAGATCCCATGCAATTGCCTTGCTTTCAGATATTATCGCCTGCGTAACACTTTTCCTACTAATACTTGGTGATCCCCCCAACAACAAAGTCTCAACTTTTAGTACAGTGGGTGAACACCCGGAAAAGAAATTATGTAATATAATATTGTAAGTCTTTGGGGGGATTTTTTTGGGGGTGAAATGATCCCCTCATTATTCCAAGGGGGGAAAAATTTTAGGGGGACTTGAGCAGGCTTCTGGAATGAAGTTTTTCTTTTCGGGGTCCACTGTTTTCGATCCTGTTTTTGACCTTTGCCGGCCAGCTCAGCCAACTCCACTTTCATATTTTTTTGTGATTTTTTTCAGTTCTCCTTTTCACATTCTTTACCAGGCCTGGCACTAGGGGGTTTTTTTAGTGGCTTATTTAGCAGTTGCAACATTTTAAAAACTGGGTAAACAAAAAGTATGGTATGAATGCGTGGGAATGGTGGGTGGCGGTCCGTGGAAACAATTTACCCTTCAATGGAGGTGGGCCGCTTGGGCCACGCGTAAGGGCGAAACACAAACTCTGAGCGGATCCCCGAACACCGCCAATATTTTCTGAAAAAAATCACAACCCCAAAAAAAAACTCGTCCCCGAACCCGGGGGGGCCACTAAAAGGAAAAGTTGGTAGATGGATTAAATTTCCCCAAAAAGTAGAACACAAAGAGGGGGCAACAGAGTAAAGTCTGAGGGGCTTCGTTTGGGCCCCCACAAAGGGAAATCCGCTCCTCCTGTTCCTCTCCCAAACGGACATAGACAGGGGGATAACCCGGGGGTGTCTTCCGGGAAACACCCAAAGCAGTGTCCCCCATTGAAGACACTGCAAGACTCCAAAAATGACATCAACCAAATCAAAGGGCTGCAAAAACAATATGAAGTTCAATGATGAGAAAATTTCAATTCCCCATATGGAAAAGGAAAAAAACCCCCGGAGTATAAAACAAATTCCAACCACACAATAGCAAAAACTAATGTAAAGACCTGGGGGTGATCATGTCAGGGTCCCACCTTAAGGACCTAACACTTAGCAATCACATCTGCTAGAAAAATAAGGATGAATAAAGGGAACCAAAACCAGGGATGCCAAACCCCCTTAACTTTTCAGGTTGCTTGTTCTATCTAGGCTGGAATATTGCTGCACATTAACTGCACCTTTCAAAGGGAGGTGAAATTGTACCTGAAAAATTAAGAACCTTTTCAGCATCATAACTGCAATAAACAACCTCAATTCGGGGGCGGTTCCTTGTTCAAAAGGTTAATTTGAGTCTGCTAAGTATATCAAAAACGAGAAAATCTAGAAGTTTAGGTTAAACTTTTCAAAAATATATAATATATATATATAGCCTGTGAAATTTTTCTTGTAACAATGAGTTGAATTATTGTCAACTCTATTTTATTATAAATATCTCTTTTACTAGGTTTTTTAAATTACAATCAGGGAAATAATGGACAATAAAATTTAAAATCTTTAATATTTAAAAAAATTTTAACAAATATTCTCTTTACTGGAGATTGATTCTTCAGAATAACGATGGCGTAAATCTCGAGATATAATTAATCTTATTTTAAAAAATCCCGGAATCAAGTGGGATATTAATCTAGATTAGAAACAAACGAACGACCAACAAAACAGCTGGTTAATATATAAAAAGAGTACTGAAACTCCGCCCAAAAAAAAAATCTGTAACACTTGAAAAAACTCAGAACAGCAAGACTGTACTACAATGAAACCTAGAGTGGAAAACAAACAAAAGAACCGTAGTAAACCAAGATGGGGTCTATCTACAGGCTCAAGGAAAGGAGACTTTCAAGGTAGATTGGGCTGCACCCCGGAAAGCCTCCTCACCCCGATGTCACCTCGGTACATGAACTCTACCCAGGGGGACTCAACTACCCCATAGTTTGGACA